>JAILXH010114460.1:28893-47559 GCA_023558415.1 Piaractus mesopotamicus
CTGGTACAAGAATGCCTTGATGTCGTAAAAAGAACCACTTAAACTATGTTTAGATCAGACAGAAAACAACTAAATAACACCATTAGACTCTGACAAGAAAATACACACTGAAGATTCTTTTTGACAGCAAAACCATTGCAGGCAAAATTACAATCATTTCAATGGAAATTGCCACAATCAGTATTGCAGAATTTCACAGCAGGTGCAAATCTTCACCTACAGTTTGACTTTGGTGAACTTTCACAAGCACAAATCGGCCAATAGGACAGCTGCTTTGGCTGCTTTGTCCTTTGAAGGGGTGACCCTTGGTCCTTGAAGATGAAAAAATGGAGAGATCACTCATTTCAGCAGTGTGGCCTGTCATCATTATAACATAATGGCACGACTGCAATTATTTTAGCAAATCGCAATTATTTCTCATTTGGGCTGCAAAAAAGGAATGTTTTGATAGTCGACTATTCATGTAAATCGACTAGCAGCCAATTATTTAACTTAAATGTGGCCTGTAAATGTGAACAGCTGAAAGAATAAAATGTTTAGCAATGTTCTGACATGCTAAGGTACCGTTCACCAAGAGCTAAATTACCATCATGGAAAAAAAACGTGGTGCTTTGCTCAATGACCATAATTCCGTGCTATGCTAAGTAATTAGCAACAGCTAAAAAAAAGTGACATAAATGGAAAATAACTCAGACTAACAGACAGGTTGTATGTATGCTATTCTATATTAAAGAAAATGTTCCCAGACTTTTTTTTAACTGTTCTTTTTCTTTTGCTATCTGCTCTCACAGCTACAACACTCTAAGCGAATTGCTGCCCTCTTCAGGTTGAGTCATTTTAGGTTGAACTTTAGGTTGAAAATATAATAAGAAGACAACAAATATCTGTCGACAATTTTTTATTGTCAATGTTATCAACAATGACAGCCCTATTTCCCACAACTAAAAGAAAGCGAAAACAACAAAAGTTCTAACTTCTGACTCATGCTATAACACAAGGACGGCAGTAATGTTCAAGCTCAAATGAACAAACTGACAGCTATAAAGCAGAATAGCTAATCAGCCAATTTGGCTGCTTTAATAGCTGCATACAGTGCAACTAAAAAACATAGCGTCTATTAATTGTCAGCTAAAATTTCATAATCATAACAGGCCTTGTTCGGGCATTATATTTAGATAATTCTTCCCAATTCAATAATAATTTAATATATAAAAGAAAGATGAAATGTACACAGTCACTCAAGAGCTCCACAGCCATCTTTACTTCTGTGCTTTTACTGTTTACTGGTTGCTGAGTTAGCTAGCTTGCGAACTTAACCAAAACTAAGGATGGTGTGACAGTGGATTATTTCACAAAAAACAAACAAGCTTGATTTGATCAGCAATTCCTTCTATGAAAAAAGAGCTTATAAGCAATTAGTTTCTCTTCATGACTGGTCAATTCTTTGGGCCCTAGAGCAAACCACTGAGTGAGGAAGGCCATGGTCTGATAAGACAAGCTTGAATTCAGTGTGTTCTTGATCACCTGATCAAAACGGCATGTGCTCAGGAGAGTGGCGGTCCAAAGTTCGTGAAAGGTCTCTGTTCAGACCACATCAATACCTACAGCAACTTTAGATAAAACAACATGGTTTGTTACGTAATGTTTTGTTTGCATGTCTGTGTTTGATGCAAATGATCAAAATTCAACCTCCATGTCATCTACTGTTTTATTTATGAGCATCTGTAATGAGTGCAAAAAGGGTAGATTACGAATGCTGGAACTGAGGCAAATCAGGAAAAGAATAACAGGACAAAACGGCCTTTTGTCCATCGTGGATTGAACTAGCCTACACAGCCACGGCGGCACACAAAACCAACATATTCTTGGTGTTCTTACTTTCCTGCCCTGATATTCACAGTGCCACGAGCGTGGGTAGTATTGATTGTAGATCCTGTGCTTCGCTTTACAGCGTGAAAAAAAATCTCTATTTACATACACTGCTTAAAAGTTCACTTCCAGCTCAGTGACCCACTGTTTGGTAGGAAATACACTAGAAAACTCCTGGCATGGAATACAAAGCAGAAGCCATTATCTGAAATCTCTGCTGAGACTTGTCTACTGGTCCACCTAAGTGGAAAAAAGTTGTATTCTATATGGTTTAAGCTAATAATTTTCACTTTTGTGAGCATGAGTGCTTTAACCCCTTAAAATCCCAGGCTTATTACATACTAAATACTTATTACTCAGTAACTAGAAGGACTTCAATGTAAACTGGCTGAGCTATTCTTAGATTAAAGAAGTGTGTAATAAAACTTTGGGCCTGCGGTGAGTTTAAACCATGCAGCACTACTGACAACAGCTGCATAATGTATCAGAGATTTAATACTTTTTTAACACTGCAATTTGGCTAACAGTTCAATACTCCAGCCTCTAAGACTTTTGTTTTTCAAAACTTTACTCAATTTAAATGAGCTATCACCAGGCTTGCATTGTATTTTTTACTTATTCTTTAAAGAAATTATATTTGAAATATTTTGTATTCATAACAATGTTAATTACAATTGTATGTAAAAGTTCAGTGTATGCAACACACTTCTAACATAATTCTGTGCACTTTAATGCATAATTAAATTTTTTTTTTTTCAAATTAAACCTAAAATGTGGCCTGTGCAAAAGTTTAAAAGTTTAAATTTTGTATTTTATTTTTTCAACATGTTAAACTCAGAAAATAGACAAAAACTGTGGACTATAATTGACAGAAAAGTGTCATATTTAAGTTTGTTCCTTGTACACGATGCATTAGCCTTATTTTATATAGCATGTGCTTTAATATACACTACCAATCAGAAGTTTGGATGCACCAAATCCCAATTTTTTGCTGTTTTCCCTGTTTTAAAAGCATAAAACAATGGAATTTGTTGCCAAAAAAGTGTAAAACAATTCAAAACTATCTTCTATTTTAAATGCTTCAAAGTAGCCTCTCTTGGAGCCACTCGGGAAGCTTTTCAGGACTGAAGAAGATCTACATAAGCTCATACATCATACATGCATACAACATCATTATTTTAACATAAGTAAGTTTAGATCGAAACACAGCCATGGTGAGAAAAACACATTTAATCAAGCATGTTAAAACTTGTAACTGGTACTGCATTTAAAACTAGACATGAAACCGAACTTATACCAAGGAGCTGTTGTGAGGAGGGCTTTTGTCCATGTTGTCATCTCAGGGACAATCGGCCGTTTGTTTCTGCCCCACATTGTGAACTGTTGGGTGCTTGAAGAATGTGGTGATGAATGCTAAACAGCTATGAACTAGTGGTTACTGAACACACTGAGAGGCCTGGTGTTCCATGAGGTTCTAAACTAGCTGACTAAAATTTTAAAAATAATAATGTTCATGATTCATTCTGACAGGAAAAGAAAACATTAAGTAATCCAGAGATTATATCTTTCATTCAGGCACCAAACAGAGACACAAACACAGCCACACAAACACACACACCCCAGCTTGTATTCCTGTCTTTATGGGGTCTTTCCTCAGATTTCTGCTGAACGCTGCTGTTTGACACTTAACTTACCTTCACGATAAAGGTGACCTCCACTGATTTTTCATAAATTCCACATAATTAAACAGTTCAGAGGTAAAGAAAGTCGTTCAGAGTGGTTTGGTGTGAAATGCTCTCTTCTGGAGAAACTTACTGAATCAGAATTGCTCACAGTGGTTTTGATAGGAACCAGACGTCCACCTCTAAAAGCTCTTTCACAGAAAGTTATTACATGAAATGGTTGTGAATACACTGCCTGATGACTGAGACACTGTTTTATGAAAGTTTTGGTTTAAAATGTATTATTTCAGGGCATTATGATGCAAAATAGTCCCCAAAGCAAACTTTCTTTTTATTTATGACTATTTTAATATCATCAACATTACATATAAAACTCACAAGACACCTGTAAGTGTCTGGTGGTTTTGAATAGTGTAATAAATGGCTGTATTTGTGTTGTAGACATGGTGACCCCTGGTTCCTATCACCACCACTGTACAGACATCTGAGTCTCCACAATCAACCATTCACACCAAACAACTCTAGATGACGCAGTTAGTTTACATCTCAAGGACTGAACTATTTAGAAATTTAGAAAAAAATTGTTGAATTCCCCTTTAACATCAGGACTTTTTTTTAAATAAAAGCTGTTTTTTAAATTGTTTTTCCAAGTGAGGACCTGCCCAGTGTCCCCACATCGTCAAATGTTTTAAATGTGTGTAGGTCCCCATTTCGTATTTGGTCCTCACAAACCGCTAAAAACACGACCACACACGCCCTAGTAAGTTAATTTTACCCTAGTTGGTAACCGTGTCTCGCTTGGGGGGGCGTCTCAAGGGGGCTTAGTCTACACATTACAGTTAGAAACACAAGTACGTCAGGGTCAAATCTGAAGTAACGGCTCTAAAAAAGCGAAAAGTAAGCTTACTCACCGCCACTCGCCGCCTCGGGTTTGAAATTTCCCCTCAAGTCAATCTTTGTTCAACATAACATGAATTTCACAACGTCGGTTTTGCCAAAATAGGCAACATTAGTCCGTCAGAAGTGAAAAAAACGCCATGTTAAATCATCTGGTGTTTCACTCAGCCGGGTTAATGATCAAATGTTTGCCCGTTAGCCCCGAGTCCGTTACCGTTACCCTCCTCCTCTCACAGCCTCTCCGTTCTGCTGACTGACTGACTGACTGACTGGGGCAAGAAACGCTATTTCTTCGCCACCCGTATTCCGGAAAGCCCCGCCTCCTATGCGAGGATTGGCTAACAGTGTCGCAGCTGCTGCGCCTGATTGGCTATTGGTTCAGACTCTCGAGCGGCCCGGAGGCGGGGCGTGCCGGAAAACAGGTGGAATAAAAATAACAGTGACGCGCGTGTCCTGTTGTTTTTGTTTTGAGGCTGTGACGGTTGAATCTCGTCAGTGTCTCTCTGCTGTGTCTTTTCACTCGCGTCGAGTTTACGCTACTTTTCGAGCCGTGGCGCAAGCGTTCATGTCAAAAAAGAGAGTTTTCGCGTCCTGATCTCGAGTCTGAGCTTAAGGAACGAAATACGAACCGCTCCTTTTCAAAACTTGGCGTCATCGATCAGGAGCGCGAGAACAATGCAGCGACCCTGCACACAATGCATGCTATTATGCATGGCACCAAGGCTCCCACATTGCTAATGCAGCAATGCATGTAATTATGCATGGCACCAAGATTCCCACACCTTACTAACGCAGCGATGCATGGCACCAAGATTCCCACATTACTAATGCAGCAATGCATGGCTTCAAGATTCCCACACCTTACTAACGCAGCGATGCATGGCACCAAGATTCCCACATTGCTAATGCAGCAATGCATGCTATTATGCATGGCAACAAGGCTCCCACATTGCTAATGCAGCAATGCATGTAATTATGCATGGCACCAAGATTCCCACATTGCTAATGCAGCAATGCATGGCACCAAGATTCCCACATTACCAATGGAGCAATGCATGGCACCAAGATTCCCACATTGCTAATGCCGCAATGCATGTAATTATGCATGGCATCAAGATTCCCACATTACTAATGCAGCAATGCATGGCACCCAGATTCATACAATTTACTACTGCAGTAATGCATGGCACCAAGACTCCCACATTATTAAGGCAGCGGTGCACGGCACTATGATTCCAACACCTTACTAACGCAGCAATGCATGCCACCAAGGCTACCACATTACTAATGCAGCAATGCATGGCACCAACACTCCCACATTACTAATGCAGCGATGCATGGCACCAGGATTCCCACACTTTACTAATGCAGCAATGCATGCCACCAATACTCCCCCACTTTACTAATGCAGCAATGCATGCCACCAATACTCCCCCACTTTACTAATGCAGCAGTGCATGGCACTATGATTCCCACACCTTACTAACGCAGCAATGCATGCCACCAAGGCTACCACATTACTAATGCAGCAGTGCATGGCAACAAGCCTCCCACATACAAATGCAGCGCTGCATGGCACTAAGATTCCCACATTACTAATGCAATGCATGGCGCCAAGACTCCCACATTACTAAAGCAGCGATGCATGGCCCCAGGAAACATAAATTTGTAGTACTGACTGTAACACAGAGGGGTTTGGTATTAGTGAACGTCCTACACTGCCCTTCAAAAGTTTAGCGACAACAAAATTCTCAGAATGTTTTAATAAATGAATATACTATTTTCTTTGTCAATTTTCATATAAAGTTGAAAACTCTAGATCATGCAAAAGCTAAAAAATTAAACAACCAAATAATAAAAGTCCTACCTTGAGAATAATGTCAAAGCCCACCAATTTTTTTCCCTTTGTTGTGATGTCAGCACTCAAATCTTTCAAGTGTTTACCAAAACTCCGCTTGGATACTGTAAATAAAATCATAAGGCTTTCTCAAAATGGTTTTAAAAACACTCTGAAGCTGGTAATTATTGTTATTTAAAATAATATATATTCTTTTGTAACAATAGATGATATAATTCATGTTGAAGTTTTAACTTATCTTTTCAAACTGTCAAAATGACATAATTATTGTGGTCAGTTCTGCCTCTGCAGCACCCTCGCAGTACTGGAGTATGAAGCTACTTCAAAATATGTTAACCAAGCTGTTGGCACTCTCTTACCTAATGTTAGTTAAGTGTGTTTGTGTGAGTAACTGCCGTAGTATATTACATAAGTGATCCAGACAAAATGAGGCAGTGTAATATGTCTTTCACCTGTTCACATCAGAAATGACCACTGCAGAAATAATGCTAATTTCTGTAATTGCCCGTCTATGGGGTTTTAGTGTTATATTAGCACCAAACTAACCATGATGAATGTTCATTATGCTGAAAAAAGCCAGCATAAACTATCTTAAACTGGTTTAAGCTAGTTTATGCTGGTCTAGTGTTGGTCTGATGCTGGTTTAGATGGTCATCCAGCATGGTCATGCTGGGTGACCGGCATCCCTGCATCCATTTGACATGTTGGTCTATGCTGAACTCAACAACTATTATGTTGTCCACATACTTTTGGCCATATTGTGTAACTTTACCCTTCAGTATTTCCTCATTTGCACTGGAACGGAGTTGAGAAACTCTTATTTACGCTCTACAACTGGAACTCATCATCAAAACCTTCCATCATGAGCGTGTAACCCCACCCAGGCAATATGCATCAACTGACGGTGCATCCTAGAACCGATATTAAACCGCTGTACCTTTTCTTCTGTTGCAGTTT
The DNA here is from genome assembly GCA_023558415.1 of Piaractus mesopotamicus. NCBI lineage: Eukaryota > Metazoa > Chordata > Actinopteri > Characiformes > Serrasalmidae > Piaractus > Piaractus mesopotamicus. The sequence goes on from JAILXH010114460.1 coordinate 36,157, forward strand.
CCAGCACTTGGTGCCAAATATGTCATTTTCAATTTTCAAAAGGCCGTAAAGTCACAGGGGAAACAAAAACAATCGCGTGACACTCAGACACGCATACAGATAAACAATAAATAGAGTGAGTGCGGCTCAAAGGATGATGGGAGACTGGCTCAAGATTGATTTTCTCTCTTGCAAAAGCACCACCAGAATACACTGTACACACTACAGAGGCACAAACACAGGAAAAGCCTCACAAAGTGCATAAGGCGGCATGAAGTCTACAGCAGCTGTGCTAACAGATTTAAGTCCAACAGCCAAAAAAAAGCCCTTTTTAAAACATTTTACTATTATTCAAAAATAAATTGGATTCACAAAATTTTCAGTGCTGAGAATTCTGAAAATATATGAACGTCAGCCGGTTTAAAGTGAGTTTACAGCGAAAAAGAAAATGAAAACTATTTAAATTAATTCATCGAACTAACTTTCAACAGCTCATTAAAAACTAACGTGATTAGCTCGCTAATGATCGTAAAGGGGAATCCATCAATTTTTCTAAAGTTTTGCATAATTACATCATTGCAATGTAAACAAAGTCATTCAGAGTGGTTTGATGTGAAATGGTTCACTGGAGAGCAACTTACACATTTAGACCAGGGGTCGCCATGTCTACTCAAATATAGCCATTTTATTTACAATCCAAAACCACCAGTGAACCTACACGTCTTCCGAGCTTTTGTAAGTAATGTTGATGATGGTAAAATAGTGGACAATCTAAAAAAAAATGTAATTTTGCCTCATAAAACCCTGCATGTACCCCTTTAGGCCAACTCTTTATCATTTACTGTCATAAAACAATGTTTTGGGCTTCAGCCAGCTTATTCATAGCAATTTTGTGGAATAATTTTCTGCGAGGGAGCTTTTAGAGGTCTTTAGACGTCTGGTTCCTATCACCACCACTGTGAACAATTCTGATTCGGTAAGTTTCTCTAGAACAAAGCGTTTCACACCAAACCACTCTGAATAACTCTGTTTACATCTTAACCATTTAATTATGCAGACATTTTGAAAAATTGGTGGAGTAATCCTTTAAAAGTATGTGCAGGAAGGAAAAGTTTATAATCTGTCTTGGTGAGCGACAGAAGCAAGTTCCCACATGTTTTGGCAGCAGCGCTCACATCTAGCGGCAGGAGACCCTCTCTAACTAAAAACAGGTGCTCTGAGAAACTACTCAGACTATCATGGTTGCTATATGTCAGTGAAAAAGATTGAAAAAGTTACGTTTTACACCATTTTCCTTTTACCCCAAATGTAGTTGACTAGCCAAGAAATGTTTGGTGTCCAAAGTTTAGGCTAAAAAATTGACAAAAGTGTGTTAGCATTGCTAAAAACAGTGGTGGCAGTCATTTGGACTGAATTTTGCCTATATTTTTATCCTTTTTTATTGAAAAAGTACGTCGTACAGTGTCAGAAACCACATAAGCAAGTCTGTTAGAGATTACGTAACAATTTGACGTGGTTTGAGGCAAGCGTCTAATGATTTGGACATGCTAATTTGCTAATTGGTACAATTTAAGCTTCCATTTCCGCTTATTAGCGACATTAGCTTCGTCACTCCAGCGCAAAAATAAAAGGGCAGATCTCAGATACTAAAGGTGCCTCAGCAGATCTGCAGTTAGGGGGTAAATTGAGGTAAATTTTACTTTTTCGCTAATCTGTGGCTTTAAATTCAGTCAGAAGTTGAGCCATCTTTATGTGGAATGGAAGAAAGATATTTCCTCTGCTTTCCTTTTCTCTGAGGGACCTGAAAGGCCGCTACCGGAATGCTAATTTCTTGGAACGTCGTGTTTTTTGGAGATAAGAGGTTTTCTCTGAGGAGCAACAATATGATGTGCTGCTCTCACTAAAGACCTCTGGCTGTTTGCGTGATATAAATTTACAGCCATCAACAGACTGCCAGCAATTCAGATTGACAGGGCTATAAATATGGTAGTCCAGCATGCTGTTTGTGTGTGTTCTGTGTTTTACTCTCTTAGTGGGGACCAAGCCACCACATTATAATGAGAAAACATGACAATTCTAAGGTTGTAGGTATATTTTGCTGGTGCTCATGAGGAAAATGATTTTTTAAAAAGAGAAAATGTGACACTAATTTGAAAAAGGGAACAGGTAGTGGGTTTGGTTGGCACAGTTTATGCCATTTATCACAGGCATAGCATACATTAGGATAACCCAACTAGCAGCAAATATAAGCTGAACAACTAAATTTTAACGTTTCCTTAGTGCATTCATGAGGTTGTGCATGTTGTGCACCAACATGGGGTTGGTTGGCATGCGTTATGAGGATGATTGGCACAATTGTAAAAGGCTATTTTTTTAAGGAATAAAGCAACAAAAAGAAAAAATCTCAGCTGAGTAGCATTTCTGATGCAGTTAAACACTAGGAATGTTACATTTTTAATGCCTAAATGTTACATGTTTGTGTTATATGTTTGTATGCCAAATAAAGTTTATTCTGCCAAATAAAGTTTATTCAGTTCAACTCAATTTATTTTCCCATTGACTTGTATTGAAGAAAATAAGAACAAGTCATAAAACAAATAAACCCAGGCCACTTTACCAATACAGATGTCTGTTTTTTTCTTTCATTAGTCTATATTAAAACATCATAATTCATTATGCATTACTTATCATTGGCTTTCAAATCAAAACTCTGCATCAAAATGTAGCTGATTGACATTTCTTAATATATTAAAAGAATATGTTTTCAATATCTATGTTTAAAACATTTCTATAACGTATTTACTCATGGAGAATATCTTTAACAGCAAAAAATAAAAGTTGATCGTTGACAAAAGGATCAACTCAACAAAAAGTTGAGCTCTTGACAAAATGGCTGAATGTTGGTCAAGTGGACAATCATTTTTATGTTACATTTTTGTGAGAGCTTATCCTACTAGGCCAAAAATTAACACTGTGCCAAACAATCTTGTTCTTGTTTAATATTTTGGGGTTCATGTTAGTCTTAGTGTTTGGTTTAAGATTAGAATGTGTGTGTGTGTGTGTGTGTGAGTGTGTGAGTGTGTGTGTGTGTGTGTGAGCAATAGCACAACTGTAACTTTTTAAAAGCATTTATTGAAGTCATTTCATGCTTGTTCCACTTTAGTTGTTTAGCATAACCTAAAAAAAATAGAAAAAAAAACTATTAGCTAAATTCACCATATAGTGGCATCACACAAGAAAATATTTAAATATTAGTTATAATGTCATAATAGAGCAGTGACATATAAATGTAAGAAAAATATACAAAATATTTATTTCATCATTAGCGACAATATTATATAGAGCAGCAACATAAGAACACATGTAAAAGAAAGTTTATGCGCAATATTTATAAAATACTTAATTTTTTGCTATACGTATTATATATCAGCATTATATATGTAAGTATTTTTTATTATTTGCTGTACACCAGCATAATATTAAAATGTATATAATAGCAATATTATTATCAATATTTTATCATTAGTTATATTTATTGTACAGCGGCATCATATAAAATATTTTTATTAGCTATAATTATTATGTACCACAATAAATATAGTCAACAATTAAATATTTTATATGTAATGAGTAAAATGGCAGATTTATATTTAAAAAAAAAAAAATGTAGAAGCTATATTTGTTATATTACATGCATCAAATGAAAAAAGTAATGTTCATTATATAACCTATATATATATATATTCAATATCTCATAGGAGTAACTATTTTAGCTATTTTAGCTTTTTTTTAGCTTTTTAACGCTATTTTAGCGTTATGTATAGAAATACTTTCTTAAGCAGATTAATTAATCAAATAGCAACATGATATAAGAAAACATTTTATTAGCTATTTTTATTTAGTAGCAGTTTTATGTAAAAGCATTCTTAGCTACATTTAAGACTTATCTGCATTCTGACATTAAAATATTTATTCATTCATATAAGATAATATTAATTATATTCATTAATCCTGCACTGTACTTTGTTTAACACAAGTAATCTGAGGTTTACGCAGCCAATAAGATCTGAATAAGAACATCTTTTGAAATACTGTGGTTCCAGAATTCTCAGTGTGGTTCTAAAATTCTCAGTGTGGCTCTAGAATGTATCTAGCAGTAATCGAGCAAATGCTGCTGTTACATTAATAGATTTCTAGGTGGAGTGATATTGCAGTCACGCTGCTACAACAGCACTGAGCGCTCTCAGACGGACACTGCCGACGTTACCTGGTCGATCCAGTCGTTGAAGGCAGACACACGGGTGAAGACGGTGGGCTTCTTCTCATAGTTGCAGCCCAGGCCTGAGACAAAGCTGGCAATACCATGGACCTCCCAGACACCCTCAGAGTTCTTACAGTTCAGAGGACCACCAGAGTCACCCTGCAGGACAGACGAGTTTAACATTAGCTGTAAAGAAGGCAGATGGCTTGACAAACAATGTAAAATAATTACAGTATATTTTTTTATTATTTGTAAGGATGCACCGAAATTTCAGCCACGTAAATTTTCAGAAAATGATCAGAAATGGCACTTCTGAAGCCAAAAGGGAAAAAAACAGCCACATTTTTGACAAAAATATGGAATAAGCAGACCTAAATGAAATATCAAAATGAAAGACTTTACAAATAATTTCAATGGTGATGAAAATGAGATATAGTGATTAAAAACACTGCATGTTCCCTTCACTCTCATGTGCCATTCAGTGCAGATGTGTTGAAACAGTTTGAGCTGTAGCAGATCAACAGTGAAAATACCAGCCACTGGTACCACTACAAGTTCCATACTTCAAAACACACCATCTCCCTTGATATGCAGAATACAGCAAAACATGAGAAGCAGAGAGGAAAGTTCCAGCTAGGCTGCTAACGGCATCTGCAGCCACGGGTTTGAAAAGATTGGAAAAAATGACAACAGAGCCAAAGCGCAAAGTATGACTACAAAATAATGGAATTGCCTTGGAGGACCAACCATGCTCTGCGTCAAGGACGTCGGATTTTGTGTGGCACATACAGTAACGTACTGTAAATTTTATGTTTTTATTGATCTTCAGCTTTTTCGAGTTTCAGTTTTTGTTTTAAACATGGCTTTTCATTTCGGTGAATCACTGATAACTACAGTATATTTAATTTGTAAATAGATAACTTACAGGGGAAATTTTGTGAGCAAACTTTAGGTTGACTTGACAAAGCTGTTGCTATGAAATCCCAGTTGATTGCTAAGGTGTTACTAGGCTATTCCTATGAAATCCCAGGTGGTTGCTAAGAGGTTGCTAGGCTGTTGTTATGGAATCCCAGGTGGTTGCTAAGATGTAGCTAGGCCATTGCTACATTATTCCAGGTGGTTGATAAGGAGTTGCAAGGCCTTTGCCATGGAATCCCAGGTGGTTGCTATAGTGTTACTAGGCCACTGCTATGGTATCCCAGGTGTTTGCTAAGTTGTTTCTAGGCCATGCTATGGTGTCTAGAAGGTTGCTAATGTGTTGCTAGGGCATTGCTATGGTATCCAAGTGTGGGAGGTTTTGTGACATCATTTGTGGCAGTTAGATTTGAATTTTCAGAACATTCTACCATTTGTTCCCTAAGGGAAAAAAATCATCTTTCAACAAACGTTTTGTACAAAAAAGCAAAAAAAGCAAAAAGCAAAAGCGCATTATTTCCATATAGGCTGTACGATCCTTTCGTTTCATAGTTCTAGCTTGAAAACTGCAGTCGGTAAAATGATTAGAATAACTTAACTACAGTACACTTTTTAATAATTTAAGAACTTCATGTTGTTCTCAAACAATATGAAACATAAATATTTTAAAAATCATTTAAAATAAAAATGAAAAATGAATAATGAAAAAGTGATTCGCAACTTCTGAATGGAACTGTACATGGATAGTAGTTTCATACTGATTCTTTACATGACTATCACACACACTGGGACTTTGACATTGGTGTTAATCAGTAGTGACAGTACTGTAAAGCCACCGCTGCTGAAAGCGTTGAGCGCTGCCACTCACATTGCAGCCGCCGACGATGCCATCTCCTCCAGCGCACACCATGGTGTCCCTCAGAGCTGGACCCCACCAGTCGAACTTTGTGCAGGTGGCATGGTCGACCACGGGCATCAGAGCCTGCTGGAGCTTGTCAGCAATGGGGCCACCAGCTGAAACAAACCACATCTCTGTTTAAGCACACTAACTCATACTGGCTAATGAACTCTTATAAACACAAACATGGTGAAATTAATATTACAGTTTAATTAGTGAAATCAGCAAAACTACATTCAAGAAAGACAACATTAATTTTACACCGGCAATTTAAAGAGCGATGCCTCCCTTCTCTGCGCTCACTTTGCCTTCTGCGATAGCATCAAGTGTTCGTCATGACCAGGGGGTTATATTGCCATTTTTGAGGTGGGGGAGCCCTATTTTTTCCATGGGTGTCAACAATGTGGGAACAGTATTATTCTTTGTATGAAGTATTATAGAGAGCTCTCAGCACTGATATCATGAAGATGTGATTGTCCATCTGTTTTCGCCGTAAGCTGGAGGTATGCTTCAAAAGAAAGCAACGTTTTTAAGCAAAACAATGTCTATTAGGCCCAAAGGATGTGGTACAATGCGGTAAGTGGGCAGTATACTTCAAAAAGACGAAAGAAATCGAACTATCAATAAACACACTGTCCTACGTATATTTAAAAACTTGGTGTACATCTCAGCACCACCAGAAGCCCAATTTCTTAAGCAAAAACATCACTCTAGTCCTTCTGGAAGTTCTAGATATATCACTGTCTGAGAATACGGATGATAGACAGACAGATAAACAGCGGCAGCAGCAATAAGCCACTTGAGGCTGTACATTACTCCACTTTGCGCCATGCCTAACAACACTCTTCCCCGTGATAAAATCGCAGTAACACACAGCATCTCGTGGCTTACTGCTTTGATATAAAACAGCTTTAGCTTAGCACTAACATAATATTAGAACTCTCATAGCATTGCCATAAGACACTGCCATTAGCTTTTCTCATTCATGGCCTTAACTGAAAGCCCAGCTTTAATAGTCATGTTTCATCACTGCATTTCACACATACTCACTGAATATGATGTGGTTTTAAGACCTATTCTATGCTAAGGTCATGGCATGTGGCAGAAATCTGACACTACCCTAAAACTCTTTTCAGATATAACTGTGATATTCCTCTTGTCTATACGCGTAGCTAACGATTGGTCCACATCTACACCTAATAACACATCAGAAATGCACACTGTACAATCCTCTGCCTTTGCCAGACTGATAAACACGTTTTTAGCCGCACTTACTGTAGAGTCTGCCCCAGCCGGTGATGTAACAGGGGTAGTCATTGGGCAGGATGGATCCAGCGGCAGGTATGCAGGCCAGCTGCACAGTCTCACTTGGGGTCACGTGCTCGGACAGCTTAATCAGAGCTATGTCATTCCTGACCACATCACCATGGAGATGAGTTTACAAACATTTATTTACAGTATCAGAACAATTACATCATGATGATTGCTGATGACACTGCTTGGTGAAAGTGGCCACTGAGTGGAAGTACAGTGTTGGTGTTTCTAATAAAGTGGCCACTGAGTGGAAGCATAAGGTGGGTGTTTCTGATAAAGTGGCCAGTGAGTGGATGTACAAGGTGGGTGTTTCTAATAAAGTGGCCACTGAGTGGAACTACAATGTGGGCGTTTCTAACAAAGTGGGTGGTGAAGTTTGAATGACAGTGACAGTGACAGTGATGATACATAAATGTATAAGCAGCATGATTATAAACTAAACTGGTACCTTTACTACAATATACAGTAGATTTCCTGGATTTTATACTATCTTTTTTGTTATTTACAGTAGTTTTATGGTAGTCCTCACCCAAAGGCCACAAAGATGGGATTCCACTTCTCGTGCACCACAATCGTCTCAGTGCTGATGGCCTTGGACCCGGCCTCCTCCTCCACCAGGTTGTACTTTCCAACATACACGCGGTAGGTATTGTCCTTACTGCATGAATGGAGGACAGTTAATGCACAAAACAGCTTCACATGTGCATCATATCCATATTTCTGTATGAAAATGTTAGAGACGTAATTCTGTTTCTTTCACTGCTTTTGTACATGCTGTTCATCATGGATTATTATATAAATACTGCAAGTTAAGTTGTAAGAGTAATTAATATATATATGTGTGTTTGTATAACTTCATGATTCTAATAAAGTGGCCAGTGAGTGGAATATTTTTATATATATATATACACATATATTTATATGTGTGTGTATAACTTCATAGATTCATATGTCCAGATGATGAACAGATGAACGACAAAAGTTCTTGTCGTTCCAAAAACACTTGAAACATTGAATGAAACATCTAAAAAAATCTTCTGAATCTCCACAGTGTATAAGTTATGACTGAATAAAAAAACAACACTTATTAAAATCAAAATAAGCTGCTCTCAACTTTTCAGCTGTGGTGTTAAGGCATCAGCAGTGTTACTGTACAGGCAGCGTTGCTGTAATTGAGCAGCTTCTTTAAAGAAATGAGAAAGTAGAGTGTCGTACTTGATACAGTGAGCAGCAGTCATCACCCAGTTGGTGGCGATCAGGGATCCTCCGCAGGTGTGTCTCCACTCTCCATCTCGCAGGTACTGCAGAGAGATCTATTTGGGGGGGGGGGCACAATGGGTCAGAAGAAAGCTGTAAGAACCACGAGGAGATAACAAAGAGCTGAGATGTAAATAAAGCCATTCAGAGTGGTTTGGTGTGAGAAATAAGTGGAATTCCCATTTGAGACATTTTGGGGCCCTGAGCTTAGTCTATCTTGCAGCCACTACCACATAGTCAGACATTAGGCATCGTCCAGAGGTAAGGCTAAGTTAAGCAAAATGGACATAAGCTGAAGGCTAACACTAGACTAACAGGAGAATAAATCTGGTCCAATATAAGTGTATTTTTCAGTTACTTTTACTTTTCCTCCATTTCAATTCTACATGCATTCATGCTTTTGGAGCCCCCTGGTGGCCGGAGCGCTGAACTGCAGCTCCTGAAGCCCATTGGATTCAAACAGCCTTGACTGAAATGTCAAGGGGAAAACAGAGACAGAAGAAAATAAACAAAGAATAACAGAGTGGAAGGACAAGAGTGAACGAACAGAGGCTTACAGACCTGCCAGGGCCAGCTGTGGGGTCTGGCGTCCACTCCGTTGACCACACGCGTGGTGATGGGCTCAATGGGGGGAACCCCGCACCCCAGAGCTAAAGGAGAGATAGAAGAGTAACAGAACTATAGCAGCAAGTATAACTACAGCAATGAGGTGGGTAAACACATTCACAAAATATGGCACGATGCAGGCGCACTGCCCACTCATAGCCCATGTTATTGTTTCATAAACTCTGTTTTCTTAGCTGGAGTATGGAGACTTGGCTACAAATTAATATATTGAGGCCATAAATTACTATATTGAGGTTATAAATTACTATATTTAAGCTGCAAATTACTGTTTTAAGGCCACAAATTAATATATAAAGGCCACGAATTATACCGAAGTCACAAATTATTATTTTCAGGCCACAAATCGATTTATAGAGGCCACAAATTACTATGTTGAGGCCACAAATGAACATATTGAGATCACAATGTACTATATTGAGGCCACAAATTTCTTAGGCCATAAAGTACTATACTGAGGCCACAAATGAATATATTGAGGCCACAAATTACTATATAGAGGCTACAAATCTACTGAGGCCAGAAATTATTATACTGTGGACACAAGTTAAACATAGAGGCCACAAGTTACTGTACTGAAGCCAGCAATGACCAGAAAACCTCATTTGTGAAACATTACTAGAGAAACTTAATTTGTGGCCACACCTTATCAAAAGTGTTTGTTTGACTCACACACTGAAAATATGTAGACGAAAATGAACTGTGTTCATTTAAATAACAGGTTTACATAAAATGGACAGAAATGAATGAAACTACACTTCAGTAAATAAAACTGTTTTCGACCCAAAGAGAATTCAGTTGCAAAGAAACCCAAATAAATTGTCTTGAAATGTTTCTTCTGTTCCATCGACGACTGCAGTTTATGTTGAACCGACGAACTCAGTTGTGTATACTGACTCTACTCCAAATGTACATGATTGACATGTTTTCTCATTTGTCAACTGTGCCAGCCCTACTTTCACAATAGACTGTTATGTCAGGGCGCGACCTGTGGGCGGCGCTGCTGCTGCTGTTTTAAACCCACCGCTGAGCTGCCATAACGGAGGTGTTTTTCCTCTGTTTAACAAAAATTTCAACCGCACAAACTGCATTTTTGACAACCTCTCCGTCTATACGACAACGCAGAAATGACTCGAAAACGCTCCCATGAGCATAACAGCCCAGTGTGGGGCGATAATACCTCATAAAATATGATGCCAAACGCCCAAAGAAGAGCAGTACGAGCGTCTGAGAGAAACTGTGGAGACGGCGCCGTGTTAGCATGATGCTAACAAAACATCTAAACAGAGAGCGAAGACTGAGGTCGCAAATAAAGGGGATTCATTCATATGGACTGACGATGAAGTACAAACTCTGCGTTATGTTACACTTGAGTACAAAGTCAACCCAATCCAGGAGAATGAATGACGAGTATGACGTTAACGAGCTGCGTTTTGCCCGTCACGAACACACTGAAAACGGAGGTCTCAAACATCTCCGCCCTGGAGAGCGATTTCGAAAAACCTCCGTTTTCAGTCGCCCAAAACGGCGCGTTCGTGTGGCCTGAAGACGGAAACGCATAGCTAACTGACACAAACAAGCCTTATTCAGACTACACCGCATACAGAGTGAAGCAGTGAGTAGTTTCAGAGTGAATATAACTCATTACAACACAAACTGATCGCAAATTATGGTCAGAGCTCGTGTGCTGATGTTTGTAATCTGTCAACAAAAAACCTTAAACTATGAGAGAAACACTTCAGTCAGAGGATCTTATTCATAACCTATACCAGTGACTTGTGCTAATAAAGTCACTTCATGACTTCACTTATGCTCCAGGGTATATTTTGGTTTGTCCATCTGAATTTACATGACCAAATTGTAAGGCAAATTATTCAGTAACTGCACGAAATAAATGCAATTTTTTTTATTTTATTTTTTAGGGTTTTTTTTTGTAAAAGCTCCCCTCAAATGAACAGAACATGTGTTTCATGATCATAAACATATTGCTATATGCTTACAATTTACTGCTGAAAGCCAAAAATCTTTGTACTATTTTATAGAAATAATTTTTACAGAGCAGATCACTGAAGAGACGCCATCTGTTTATAGTTTATAGGCCAGACTTGTGGAAAAATGAGTCGACTTTAAGTAGACAAAAAAAAAAAAAAAAAAA
>JAILXH010114507.1:14270-27553 GCA_023558415.1 Piaractus mesopotamicus
GGTTAGCATCAGAGATAACTGCTGCACCCTCTGCTGTGACCAGATGGCAGACACAGAGCTGAGACCCTGTGCACACAGGTACAGAATATAGGAATGGAGAAATACAGTTTCTGGGTTAAAGGGTTACTGGGACATTTACGTGACTCTACTTAAGTTAAGAAGCTTTCTTTTGGATAATAAACGAAGTGAGCTTCTAAATAATCCTACTGTAGATGCATTTTCATACACATTTTGCAAGATGTTTATTTGTGGCAAAATTGTGCACTGCCACATTGTAACATTTACTGAAGGCACTTTCTCAGCACCAGATATGTGCAATTATGTTTCACCTTCATATTTTTTTTTAACAGTGTATTGTCTCTGTGTCTTTTTGTTTTTTTTTCTCTGAAGTGGGATCTGTATGGAGTGTGCCTTACAGCTGGAGACATGCCCCTTATGTCGTCAGGACATTCAGACACGAGTCAGACTCATTTCCCATGTGTCCTGACATCAGCCCTGAAAGCCAGGGCACGGACACTCCCCCTAGCTTCCATCCCATCCAGTTCCCTCTGTCCAAGAGATCAACCTGACCAATAGAAATCATGATGCTGTTTCAGGATTGGACGCTACAGCTCAGAATGTCGTGAGGAAGGATGGATGGAACCTTCCTTTGTTCTAAAGAGAGAAAGATATTTTTTCATCTCTTAAAGGAGGGAACACACCTACAAGATGGCTATCCCCTGCCAGAAAGGAGGAGAGGGCTAGAAGAAAACTGGGGAAGTTGAAAGGTTTCTGAGAAGTTCAAAGCATCATTTCCAGGAACATGCCATAAAATGCATGTCTAATGTAGAACATGCATTGCATACACAATCTGCCTAGGACTCTCTTCCCACAGGCGCTGATCAGCGGTGCCTGCATATCTCTGTGTTCAGATGTGTTAAATGTATCTGTGACTCTTCTCATGTTTTAGTCAAACTAAAAGGCTCAACAAGAAAGACAACAGTTCCCTAACCACTTTATTTCCACAGTGATGCAAATGCCTGATTCTGAGACTGAACCTAATATTTTCTTCTCTCTGTCTCTCTCTCTCTATCTCTCTCTTGTACTTGAAACAATTGTGGGTTGATTCCCTTGCATTATCAGTAGAATGGAAGTCTTTATGATTTGAGAAGCTGTGATTTCCAATGGTATTATACAGATTTTCATTGTACAGAATGAAAATCCCATTTAGTATCAAAAACTAAACATAAAATTGCAGAGAATAAACTTTGACTTGAAGTCATACAATGTTCAGGTTGCTGTAGTGTTCATCAAATGACCTGAGAGATTCAATCACTTGTCTTGCTTACCCTGATTATTTAAGGAGGATGCACATATCGAAGTCTTGGATACAGAGAGCAAAATGTGAACTTTCTGAAACGGTTAATGTGAGGAGGGCGACATCTAAAGAGCTCCAAAGATCTAAGAATATGACTGAATTCAGAATCGTTCTTTTTCTGAACTGTGATGTTTGTAATAAACGTATGTTTTACGTGTTGCCTAATTGTCTGAGCAGTCACATCCCTGAAGCAAAATATAAAAATGTGAACTAATAATAGGGCAGGAGTAGAAGAATGAACGGTTTGGATCCTCCATCCACCGCTATACCGTGACGATGCGGCAGGTGGCGGTGTGCGCTCCCGGCAGCACCTGTGATCCCTCTGAGGAAAGAACCATCCGCTAGCTAGCAAACGTCGCCAGCAGCCTGCAGATATATAACTAAAGGCTTTAAGTTGGTACTTTAACTTTGCATTTAGATACAGTATACGTAGGTTTTTGGATACCCATAATATAGGTAACGTACCAGTTTCACATAAATCTGTTTATTATAAGCGCTCTGGTAACAGACACTGGCTGTGCGAGTTAACTAGCACAACTGGTCATAGCAACTGTTCGGCTAACTACCTAGCAGGTTTTACAAAGACATTATAAGAACTTAAGACTGGCCAGCCTCTGTTCAGTACTGAGTCAATAGACAGCTAGTTAGCGGTTAAATATTGTCTGACCTTTCAGGTTTGCACACATTTTTCTTTGGTCTCTGAGTTAATTTACTCGCTAGCTAACGCTCCAGCTCAGTAACGTTGGCTAGCGAGCTAACCTAGGTAACTAACATATTTAACTATTGTAGCTAGTAAAATAAGTGTGTATGGTGTTGTGTTACGGTAGATTTATCCCGAAAGCTTCAACTCAAATACATATCGTACTGTACGTGGGTGGTAAGGTGTATTGTGTTTGTGTACCTGCTGTAACTGTCATGCTTTTTAATCGTATTTTCCCTTTCAGCCTAAAATCTTCAGCGGGCTCTGGGTCCGTCTCGATGTCGCTGTGGGCTCCGGGTGCAGGAGGCAGGCGGCCTCCGCCTCAGCCGAACCCAAACAGCGGGTATGCGCGTTTAATCAGAGAGACTAACGTGCTCATCCTTTAGGAGTCATTCCTCAGCGACGCTGTCTGCACAAAATATGAGTTACTCTAGCTGTTACGTTTATACATTAAATGTGTAACTAAATCAATGACTGATCTGTTGTTATGCTTCATATTTAATGGCTATTCTTAATTTAATGAGGGGAACTGGGTAAACATAAAATTAACATGGTAATGTCCTGTTACACATCTTGTATGCATCAGTGTTTTTTGGGGTCAGTTTGGCCCCAGCCTGTTTCAGCTGTACAAAAAGAAGTATCTGCGTTGTACCCACACTTGTTTTGAAGGCTCTGTAACATGCAATTTTATAATCCACAAAAAATTTCCCTCTGCTTTAGTGCTTCAGTGTCCACTATACTGGACATTTGTAGAAATTAACATGTAATATTGCCAACACAACAACACAAAGCAAGCATCGAAATCACTGTATGTACAGCTGCAAAAAAAACATTACTAAACTCTTGCAACCACCTGGCATAAACAGCTCCTGAAATATTAAATAATTTTCTTAATAACTTTATCATTATAATAAACAAAGAGCTCTTTAACACAAAGCGTATACACTGATTTACATTACTATGTCTAAAATGAACAAATGGTTCAGTCAGCAATGGAGAAAAAAGTAAAACAACATTACATAAGCTATATTATATGTTACATTTATTTCTATGTAATATTACATATATTTATATATACTTTTTATACGCTAGCCAAGTGAGTTTACAGAGAAATATAATATGGATGTGTTATTTTAGGCATTGATAATGCTGCATTTTTTGGCCCCAAAAGTGAGTGTGTTTCTGTTTTTTTTGTAGCGTAGTGAAACCTCTTCGAGCTTACCGAAGGCAGCCATATCCTCCCAGAGAGGAGAGAAATGACATGTACCATGAATCAGAAAGGTAAGTTAGAACAGTAATGGCCTGTGTTATGTCAGCTGACATTGAGTGTGTTTACATTCAGTTAATAATCCAATAACTGCAGAAAATCAGATTTCGTCAGTAATTTTTTTGATGCGTTTACTTAAGTAATCAGATAACAGTAAAACACCATATCTAGTCAGGCAATAATTGCATTTTTGCTTTGCAATCAGCACTAAGATATCGAGTCACTCTTTATGGAAAATATGAATAAACATCACCTAAAATATGAAGAATAATTAAATTCTTTATTTCGTTGAACATGTAGTTGGTTTCAGCATTGCTCAAAAAGTGTTTTGTTGCCATCATGCAAGGGCTGTGTTAAACACTGCTTGCTGTTTCCGGGACAGCACTTCGTTTTTGCACATGCACAGTCTGAGAAAAATGAAAGAAATCAGGCTAAAGATATACATGCGCTGAAAAACCTGATTATTGAACAAAAATTCAGGTCTCTTGATCAGATTTTTAGAAATACAATAATGGCCTTAATATGGAGTATGCTGTTTACATGAGCCCTTGAATAATCAGATGACTTCAGAAATAAATAATCATGTTATTGGTGTGAGTGTGAACGCATTCAGCAAAAATGTATGTGTGTGTGTGTGCGTGTATGGTTTCTTAAAGACCCCTTTTACCTTTCTGATTGGTTTCAGTTGCTGTTTTAATAACTAAATTCCCAGACCCAGACTAAATTATATCAGAGATTATTAAGGACTTTTAGTGGATGGTCTCCTTAGTCCCTAACATAAGATTAAAGTCTGTTGTATCGTTATTGTTGCTGAATGTTGATTCGATCTCTGTTTACAGCTATGACAGTTTAGAACAGCAGGATGATTACTCTGCCACTACCAACTACGAGACATATGAGCATTCAGCACCTCAGCCACACCTGGCTCATCAGCCCAATGGTAATGATCTTGAGTCATAATGTCTTATGATATAATTGCACTTCTACCAGCGTTCCCAAAAAGTGCAGATGTCAGTTGTCAGCACTCCCATGTATAACTGCTGTTTTAGAATTTCACTTCTAAATTGTCTGCTGAATTTGAACCATGTTAGTTTTAAGGGTTTGAATTATTGTCAAGATTTCAGATATATTTGCATATATTCCTTCAGTTGCCTCATCAACCGGAGACGACGAGCGCAGTGCTCTGTACCAGAGATTGTATGAGCAGTTTCATGGAGATGGAGCCAAGAAGCCTGCTGACTGTGTTGTGCTGTCAGTGAATAATCAGAATTCGTGAGTATCAGCCACACCAGGAAACTGAATGCTCTAAAAATGAAAAAATCCAAAGACTATTATCTTAATGTATTCACATTGTTAATATTTTAATTTGGGTGCTTTGCACGTTTTTTTAAAGAAATCTGCAGGTTCTTAAAAATGGGAAAAAAACAATGTGAAAGCGTGGAAACCATTAAAAAAAACATCGAAGCTTTTGAGTGTCATTTCTGTACACTCAAATGTTTGTAAATATATAAAAGTATAAAAACTGTTCTATAAATTCACACTTTAGACAAATTCAAGTGAAATAAAAAATGATTGATGACACTGTCATCTTTTAAATGCACAAAAATTCAGCTTCATTGTATTTTTATGAAAAAAGAACTTGCCCTCATTTTTAAAATCTCAATTCCAAATGGGAAAAGAAATGCACATTTTAGGATGAGCATGATTAAGAATTCCACTCACATCAAATGTTTCCATTCATCATAAAACAAACTGCAAAAACAAGGCATAAAACTCACGTTTGTTTTTTTTTTGTAAATGGGGTCTAATTTAAATCTCACTATTTAGAAAACAGGATGCTGGTAATACACATTTAAAGCCCTTATTGCATGTCTATGAACTGCTGTCTTTAGTTAGTAATTAATTGCGTTTTAATGAAGTAGAGCAGTTGTTCAATAATGCCACACAGAATTATTAATGCATTAATGCAGCAAACAAAGAATAACGCTTAGAATGACTGTTGAACATTTGCTCTGATACCTAAAACCAAAAAAAGCATAGTAATTGCAGCCTATTCAGGTACTTTGGGAGTATATGATATTGTAACATTCTTGATATTTTAACCAAAAATAGTTTAGGGTAGCTTTTTGAGCACTTCAATTGCTTTAAGTGGCTTTCCTTTCATAAAAGAGCTTGCAAGTTTGATACCACACAAATGGTAAAAAAAATTGCATTTACTAATAAATTATATACACTCATACAGTAAAATGCTCAAATTCTAAATGATGGATTAAATCCAATTCAACAAATCCAGCACAAAAAAACACATAACCTATCATATGTCATTATATGTAACAAAATGTCATAAACCTTGTGCTTATTGTATGTCAGAAATGACCTAATACATAATTTAATCTGTATCCTAACCCTTGTTGGGGCTGCAGCGTGATGGCTTGTTACAACTGATAAATTACTGGTAATGGTGCTGTGTGTCATAGTGTATTTAATATTCCAGTGGTTAAATATAATGTCATAACTTATGGGGTTTTTTTTGTTTTTTTTTTCATAATTTCATGTGAAGTGCAAGCAGACCTTTGGGACCAGTGTAGACATTATATTATCAGTTGTAACAACTGAGGTTTCTTTCCTAAAATTCAAACAAAACGAAAGTGTTTTGTTCAATAATTTCTTCACCATTTATTCACCAAGCAAGAATGAAAGAGAAACAAAGCATCAGACTTAAGATTACATTTGCATATTTACCATTTACATAGTAAGTGTTAATGAATTCCTGTCTAAAAAAAAACATGACTAAATGTCAAACTGTCCAGGTCAACATCTATTATTTAAGCTTGAAAACGATATTCTCTACAGGTTAAAATGGGTTATAAACAGTTTTAAACCAGTTTTAAACAATGACCAGCAAGTGCCTTTTAACAAACTTAAGATGTTTTGTTAGAACCAAGCAGTTTCTGATTATTTTTATACTGTTAATCCTTAGAAGTCGAAAGTTATTACTTCAAGTAATTCATCATTTTGCTGTGCTGTTTAAATACAATTACATAGTTATGTAAAGAATTGCATTTACGTTCTTTATTAAAGTCTTTTGTTTTGCACATACAAAAATGTACAGAATGTATTTTTCTTTTCACAAAGCAGGACTACGCAATTTGCTAAAAACGTAATCAAATTCAAATCATAACAAAATACCACACCTATTTGTAAACACATTGAAAGTTTAGGAATCACATTTCAACTGAATGTCTGAACTACAATTAAGAAATATTACCCCATGCTTTGGTTAGCGTTGGTGATAACTGCGACTTCCAAGGATTAAATAATTGCTTTGTGGGTTATTTAATCTTTTTTTGCAATTATTATATAATTTTTTTTCAAAAAAGTTGGGACACTGCAATATGTAAATGAAAGTAGAATGCAAAGATATTCAAGATATGTAAACTCTATATTTAATGGAAAATAGTACAAAAACAACATATCAAATGTTGAAACTGTGAAATTTTATTGTTTTTGAAAAATATATGCCCATTTTGAATTTGATGCCAGCAACACATTCCAAAAAAGTTGGGACAGGGACATGTTTACTACTGTGTTGTATCACCTCTTCTTTTAACAACACCTGTAAGCGTTGAGAACTGAGGAGACCAGCTGCTGTAGTTTTGAAAGTGAAATGTTTTCCCATTCTTTCTTGATACAGGATTTCAGCTGCTCAACAGTTCAGGGTCTCCTTTGTCATATTTTTCATATTTGATAATGCACCAGATGTTTTCAGTGGGTGGCAAGACTGGTCTGCAGGCAGGCCAGTTTAGCACCCAGACTCTTTTACAGTGGAGCCATGCTGTTGTAATACATGCAGAATGTGGTTTAACATAAGCAAGGCCTGGCCTGGAAAAGACGTTATCTGGATGGCAGCATATGTTGGTCCAAAACCTTTATATATCATTCAGCATTAATGGTGCTTTCACAGATGTGCAAGTCACCCATGCCATGTGCACTAATGCACCCCCCATACCATCACGGGTACTGGCTTTTAAACTGTGCGCTGATAACAAGCCGGATAGTCTTTAGCCTAGAGGACGCAGTGTCCATGAATTGCACTTTTCCACTTTGCCTCAGTCCGTCTTAAATGAGCTTGGGTCCAGAGAAGCCAGCAGCATTTTTGGATCCTGTTTATATGTTTTTTTCTTTGAATGGTGGAGTTTTAACTTGCATTTGTGAATGCAGAGATGAACTGTGTTCACAGACAGTGGTTTTTAAAAGTGTTCCTGAGCCCATGCAGTGATTTTCACTACAGAATCATGTCTTTTTCTAATGCATTGCTGCTTGAGGGCCTGAAGATCATGGTCAGTCAGTATTGGTTTTCGGTCTTGTCCCTTGCATATAGAGATTTCTCTGGATTCTCTGAATCTTTTAATGATATTATGTACCGTAGATGATGAAATCACCAAGTTCTTTGTTATTTTACATTGAGAAACGTTATACTTGAATTGTTGCACTGTTTGCCTGTGCAGTCTTTCACAGAGTGGTGAACCCCTCCTCATCTTTACTTCTGAAAGATCAGCCTGTCTGGGCTCTGTTTTATACCCAATCATGTTACTGACCTGTTGCCAATTAACCACCAGGTGTTTTTTTTTAGCATCGAGTCTTTTGTTGCCACTATTCCAACCTTTTTGAAGGCATCAAATTTAAAATGGGCATGCAATTTGCATTTTTTGTTTTTATTTACATAACATTTTAAAAAATGTTCCACATATTTTATGATATTCAAACATGCTAAATAAGTGTAATATCTATACTTAGAACATGCCGTGGCAGATAATTTCCTTGACAGATTCAGCCTTACATTATATTTTAAACATTCTTCCTGAGGTGGTTATTGCACCCAAGTGCAGATAAGTTATTCCTTTATGTGAGGCCAACTTTATCTCCAACCTTTTGTGCTGTATACGTCAGGCAGCACGATAATACCACCTCTTCCGGGCCACATGTTTAACCAATTCCCTGGTGCATGGAGGTCAATAACCAGCTCTCTTCTTCTTCTTTCAAAGGGATTATCCAAAATCGTTAGGCCACTGTTTGCAGGAGCGTGGCCTCTCGGTGGAAATGCTTTACCTGCAAGCGGAGTCAGGCCTGACCCGGGCCCTCCAAGATGTCCGCTCCGACGGTTCCCCCTTATGTATTCTCGTCGAGCAGACTAATGTAACTCTGTCCTCGTGCACAGTAATCATATTTTCAGAGTCCCTCAAAAGTAAGTCCCCACAGCCACAATTCTCCAAGCAAAAGTAGTTTAACTAGCCATAACCATAGTATATATTATTATCAAAATACACTGGTTTAGTGGTGGGCATCCTTCTGACCATAATTATTTATTTTATTTCTTGAAAATCTTGAAATAAACACTCTGGTCAGGTCCAGAAGCCAATACACAATTTCTTCTTTCACATGGTGGTCTCAAATGCATTTAAAATGATCATTCCTGTTCAGGTGTGTCATTGTGCAGATATTTAAATGTTTATGAAAGGTGTTTCAAAACACAAAACAGCAATAAATACGCAAATGAGCAAACAAAATTACCACACACACACACAAATGCTCATAAGTGGATAAAAACACAACAAATTAACAGTTTTCAAATTCAAATTTCAAATTTTCTAAACATTGCACGTTTTAAATGACCTAGACCATGTAACATAGGATTTAAAAAGGTTTTCACTCTCTCTTTCTAAAGCTGAAGAAGGTGTGTTTGAGACTGATGATAACATTTAAATTACTAGAATAAGCATTTTTATTAAACCAAACTGGCAACAGCCTGTATTGTAAATGGATTAAATGCACTGTAATGCGAGTATCTAAATAGCTACCCCAAAAAAGATTCAGCACTTTTAATACTATGCCTCTATGTTTGGCAAAATGCAATAGTTTGAAACAAATTATTTATATGTTTGTATGTGTTTCTTGTTGGGTATCTTTATGAAAGTGGTGGTTTATAGTCACTTTTTCATCCCTTTAAAGTAACCATTTATACTTTGAAAGTGGAGATGCTCCAATGTATAATTTCTGGTTTGTTACTGCAACTGATATTGATGTTTTGTTAGGGCTGATATTCATAGTGATATAATTTTTTTTAATAATTGTAAATAATAATTGTAATTTACACTATATGGCCAAAAGTATGTAGGCACTTGGCCATCACATCTACATGAGCTTGTTGGATATCCCGTTCCAAAACCATGGGCGTTAACATGGGGACCCATTTAAGACTATAACAGCCTCCAGTCTTCTGGGAAGGCTTTACACAAGATTTTGAGGTGTGTCTATGGGAATGTGTGCCCAATTAAGTCAAACGCTCCTTTGACTGAATGGGCACAAATGGGTTGACGTCAGGGCTCTGCAGGCTAGTGGAGTTCCACAACACCAGACTCAGTAAACCGTGTCTTTATGGAGCTCACTTTGTGCACAGGGGCACATTCATGCTGGAACAGGAAAGGATTTTCCCCAAGCTTTTGCTGGAAAATTGAAGGCATGCAGTTGTCTAAAATGTCTTTGTATGCTGTAACATTAACATTACCCTTCAGTGGAACTGAAAACAGCCCCAGACCATTATCCCTCCTCCTCCAAACTTTACTGTTGGCACTAAGCATTCCAGTAGGTCACACACTCCATCAGATTGCTAGATAGTTAAGTGTGATTCATCACTCCAGGGAACACAGTCCAGTAGTGACGTGCTTTACACCACTCCAGTTGACATTTGGCATTGCGTATAGTGATTTTAGGCTTGTGTGCATCTGCTCTGCCATGGAAACTCATTTCATGAAGTTCTCAACGTGCAGTTCTTGTGCTGGTGTTGCTTCCAGAGTCAGTTTGGAACTGAGTGATGGCACAGACACAATTTTGATGAGCGCTGAAGTGCATAGCATGGTCTGCCATTTTGTGTTCATAGATTTCACAAAAATAGCCCTTACAGTTGATCAAGACAGATCTGGCAGGGCAGAAATTTCATGAACTGACTTGTAGCAAAGGTAGCGTTCAATGACACTAATACGTTTAAAGTCACTGAGCTCTTCAATATAACCGAGTCCACTGCCAATGCTTGTCAATGTAGATACCGTGGCCATGTGCTTTTATACACCTAAAAAAAACAAAAAAAAAAAAACAGTAGTTGCGGCTGAAACACCTGAACTCAATAATTTGCCACAGGTGCGTCCATATACTTTTGACCATATAGTTTAGATTTTTTTATTCACCACTGTAGGCAAATGTAACATTGGAGGTCTTGCCCAAGTATTACTGTATTATATAACGGCCAGTGATGTACTATGCACCTCTACTTTAAAGTAACCCATTTCTCCTCTTTTTCCCTACAAAATGAAATCTACAAAACAAAATGGACAAACCAAATGACAGAAAGCAGTTGGTATCAAGCAGGATTTTTTTCTGCTGAATTTATGCCCACCACTATAATAGCAAGCTAGTCTTGCTGTAGTACAGAAAATGAGTCCAGATATTAATACAAATTGCACTGATTTTTATAGCCACCCACACCGTAACTTTTTGTGCATACTTTCAGATTTGTTACATTGCTTATCATCTTTCTGGCCTACCGTCAAAAAACTAAATATCAATAATGTATTTTCAGGGTGAAACAATAGGGGTCATATTGAAGACTCAAATGTTTCAGAACGTAAAAAATCAAAATGCCTCCTTATAAAAATATTTCTGGTTACATGGGTTAATTAACATATAAATCCATATTATGCCTGGAAAGTGCTGCTAATGCACTTAGTTTTAAAAATTGACTGCTTCCCTTTCATGCTGTTTACAATAATAACCAAAAAATCGGTACATTTCATTAAAACGTTATACATCTCTACTCCCACAAAAAAAGAAATAAAACTTCATGAAGACATCACCTCTTATAAATTGCATAAACCATATTGAACAATATCCAGAAAATATCAGGCACTGGCACCTTCCTGCTGGTCTGATAGAACTCTCAAGCTGTTTAAACTGCAGTGGCCCTCACTGAGCACTATATGTGCCCCCTACTTTCTCCATTGGCTGAGTCTCTGTTGCTCTCACACAGTTCACCGCAACATGCCCAAGGACCAGGCCATGGAGTTCGTGATAGTGGAGTTTGGCCGTCTGAGCAGTGGCCGGCGGCACCGTGACCCTGTGGAGGCAGAAACGCAGGTGACGGAGCTGACCGATGACTACCTGGAGCGGGCCAAGCTGGAGTGCCACTTCTTGCCTTCCACCACACGACACCTGCTCTTTCTCATGGCAGAAGGCCTGCACCTGTACCCGGAGGAGTTAAGCACCATCGCTGAGTACATACAGAACCGCCAGGACCATCTGCAAAGTGAGTAAATAGGGAGTTCTCTCGTTGAACAGAATGACACCGGACACGTGTACTGGACAGCAGACAAACATTACAGACATGAAGATCCAGAGGTTTTTAGTGTGTGTGTGCGACTGTGTTACTGGGTTAGTGGATTCCACCTCTTGCAGGGTGCTACAATATTTACAAGGCAAGATGAGAAAATTAGTCTGCTGATCTCAACATGGTTTCACAAGAGCTAACCTGCTAAATAACTAACCTGCGCACGTCAAGTCTTGCAGTTTACTTACTAGTTAACAGTAAGACTCGCATCTTTTGCCTTTGCTCTGGTCTCACAGCAGTGATTGCAAATCTTGAGTTTGGTTTGCATCACAGAAATAGCTCAGCTATGGATTTGCAGTGCACTGCCCAGCGTTGTTAGACAGTACGGCACTATTAAAGTAAAGCCAAGTGTGTTGATTTCGCGTGCTGACATTTAAACAGGCCACCAAAACAGATGCTAAGCATAACAACTAGCTGCTGAATAGCCCCCAAATGATAGCTCCCATGATTTGACCATGTAGTTTAGATTTTTTATTCACAACTGTAGGCAGATGTAACATTGGAAGTCTTGTAGAAAAAATGAGTCATACATCCTCTCTGACTGATAGGAAGAAAAAAAGGTAAACAGTTAATTTTTCATGTTTTCAGAAGTTCATTAATCACAAGTTTTGTCATTAGAAGGTCCTAGTGATTATGACAGGGTCATTATTGTAATTTTTTATCTCTGTTGCCTTGAGAAACAATACTTTGTTTCCTAAAATGTTATTGAGTGTGCTGTATATTATTTTGCGTCTGTGTCACCCCAGAATTACCCAGTGAGGTAGAAAGTGAAGTGGCTCCTGAGATGTTGAACAGTTTTTCTGCAGGTTTAGGGAAACCTCCACCCCTTCTACCAAATCCTGTCGGCTCCAGCCAACCAATTAGTGAGCACCCAACCCCTCCCTCGAGTATGGGTGAGCCACCTCAAAGTCATATATATAGTACATAGTATATAGTAAAGTCAAGCAGTGATCAATGATAAGTAGATGTTAAGACATATTTTTATACAAATTCATGGACATTTTACCTTTTGGATGTAAGCAATAAGAATGTAATAATAATTTTTTGTTAAACTTTTTTAACAATTGCATGCAATGTAGATATAAAATCTCATATTATATATCATATATATAATTTTAGAGACATGATATACATGAAACCTTGACTGGTTAAAAGTTAAATAAATGCTTTATATTTTTAAACCCTGATCTTTGTATTCTCCTAGCTTCGTATCTGAAGACCAAGCCTCCACCTCTTCTGTCAGTGGATGTTCTTCAAGGATCCCCTCACAGGCCACCCGTCCCTCATGGCCCTCCTGCCCCACATGTCTCAGGTACCCCTCATGCTCCTCCTGCCCCTCATGCTCCTCCTGCCCCTCATGCTCCTCCTGCCCCTCATGCTCTTTCTGACCCTTATGCCCCTCCTGACCCTTATGCTCCTCCTGCCCCTCACGGTCCTCCTGACCCTTATGCCTCTCCTGCCTCTCACGGTCCTCCTGACTCTTATGCCCCTCCTGTCCCTCACGGCCCTCCTGCCCCTCATG
>JAILXH010114547.1:1221-12501 GCA_023558415.1 Piaractus mesopotamicus
GACAGGCAAATGTATGAAAAACTCAGTGGGTTATTTTGTATTCATATATTGATTTGTGTAATTAGAGAGTAAAGCAAGTATAAGATGAAAACTGCACATTAGTGATGAGCTAAGAATGAAGCTGCTGACTTTGAAATGTATCTGTGTTTGATGTGTTTGTCTCTCAGATATATTGAGCTCATATGAATGCGGCCTCTGTTTATTTGAGGGCAAGGCTTGGCAGTCATTAACCCTTCGCTCACTTAACGGTAATTATCGGAGCTCTTCTTCTGGAGCTTAAAATGGATGACTTATTTTGGAGCTCCAATACTAATTCTTCTTATAGTCCATAATATTTGCGCAGCAAATTAAACTGAGATAATGATTTTTTTTTTTCCTTCCCTGAAAGCACTTAGGTGTTAATGGTTGATTAAGTGTTCATTAAAGGGCAGTCATTGCCTGATGTAATTGCTTATTTTTGCCGCAGATAGCTAATGTGTTCTCTGTTTATGGCAGTTCCATATAATTTTCCGTTTAGATCCTATCTGAGGCAGCACCTCAAGTGAATGAGCGTATTAATGACTTGACAAAAACAGATTCCCGTCAATTGCTGTTAGGCGTGACAAAATGACAAATTGACAAGGTAATAAGCAGCCTGCACAAGGCAAGGCATAGAAGATTTACTCCCACATCTCTCTCTGCATGCCCTAATCAAATAATTGCACAGCGCATGGTTAATGTTGCGCAAATTATGCCTGCATTAACCCAATAATGGACAGACACTAGAGACTGCCACAGCATCGAATAATGAGAATCACTTTCAGCTCCTTCTTTTGTCATTGCTGCAGTCGTCTCATAGCTTCTGCTCTCATCAGTATTGAACGCAACGTGGTGACAGACTGTTGTAGGCATCAAACACAACTGCAACTACAACATGATCCTGTCTGAAACAGCTTGACTGTTTGGGACAGTTACACCTGCAGAAATACACTCACTGTCCACTTTATTAAAACCCGCTAACTAGCCACTTTATACTGGCACACCTACACTACATGGCCTGAAGCATGTGGACACCAACATTATATGCTGGTTGAACATTTCATTCTAAAATCAATGGCGTTAATGTAGTAATGTAGGAGTTGGTCCCTGCTTTACTGCAGTAACCTTTTTCCACTCTTCTGAGAAAGCTTTCCATTAGATTTTTGAGGTCAGGCACTGATGTTGGACAAAAAAAAAAGTTTTCCAGTTTATCCCAAAAGTGTTGAATGGGGTTGAGATATGGGCTCGATGCTGGTCAGTCAAGTTCTTCCACACTAAAATTCAACAAAACACTTCTTTGAGGGCAGAAAGGCCCGTCCCCAGACTGTTGCCCAATTCTCCAGAATGTCATGGTATGCTGAAGCATTAAGATTTCCCTTCACAGGAACTAAGGGGTCTAAAGTATAATAAACAACCCCAGTCCATGATTCCTCCTCCACCAAACTTTATAGTTGGCACTATGCATTCAGGCAAAAGATGTTGTCTTGGCATTCACTAAAGCCAGATTCATCTGTCATTTCCACTGCTCCAAAATCCAAAGGTGGTGTGCTTTGCGGCACTATAGTCAATGCTTGCATTGCACATAGTAAACTCCACTAAACAGTTGCTTACAGAGGCAGTTTGAAACTCAGTAGTAAGTGTTGCAACAGAGGATAGATGGTTTTTATGTGCTGTGTGCTTCAGCACCATTTGGTCCTGTTCTGTAAGCTTGTGTGGCCTGCTACTTCTCAGCTTAGCATATGCTGCCCCCAGACATTTCCACTGCACTTTAATGGCACTTACAGCTGATCAGGGCAGCTCTAGCAAGGCACAAATTTGATGACCTTGATCCTACGATAGTGCTACATTACAAGCCCTGAGCTCTTCAAGACAACCCATTTTAGCAATGGGTGTGGCTAATATTGCTGAACCCATTAATTAGAGGGGGTGCCCACATACTTTCGGTATATAGCATTGACATAAACAATTTTTTAGATCCTTTTCATCACATTTTTGACCACAGAATCACAGATATTTTTCAGTGACGCTGACGCAGTCATGTTACTGTGGTTTTTATATGTAATTGTCACTGCTAGGTTGACAGCGATCCCTCACCCACAAATATCCATCCAGGGGTGACTCTGTGGTCATAAACATGACCACTGATGAAAGACGATGGCCAGCACAAATTGGGGATCGACAGATGAACTACAGTACATCTGCAAGGTGGAGCTACAAGGAAGGGGTTTCTAATAAAATGACCAGAGAGTATATAATGTTCATAGATAATGCTTCTCCAATTAATCTTGTATGGGCATTTGTGTTTTTACTCGTTTATTTATTTCTGTGTTAGCAGAAATGCCGGAATGCTTTATCTGCAGAGACGTGCAGCTGGTAGAGGGAGAACCGCTGAGGAGATTTTGTGACTGCAAAAACCTCATGGCCCACCACAGCTGCCTGCTCACCTGGGTCAGAAAGGTATGTATACACACTTGTGCTGACCAAGTACTACATCTCTGAACGTACACAATGTTTGGGGACACCGAGCTTTTAAAAATGTTTTTAATACAAATTTGCATGACTTATCACAGACTAAGCAATTTTGTTTCGAGGACAACGATATTATATATTTCAGTATTAGCGACAGTCCCTGAGAACAACACCATTTTATTCCCTTGTTGTGATGTCGGCCCTCATCAGCACTCATTTTTTCAGCTGTTTAAACAACCCCTGGACCAAAACAGTTTCAATATTATGTTTTTACCAACAGTTTGGGAAAAAAAAGGGTCAAATTAATATTTTAGGTGAAGCCTGTCCTTCATACCAATGAAGATACTGTGATAAATCTGAAGCACTGTTGAACACCCAATGTAGTAGAAAAGAGTTGTTTTGTCAGTGGTGTCACATACTAAAGGGCTTACAACTACTCTTATAAATCTTATATGGATATCTCAAAGGAAGAAAGAAGAAAGAAATATGTCTGTGGTGAGAGAAAGCTTTATATTTATAAATGGCTTTAAATCTTTACATTTATATATGGCTAAAATACAGATGGCTTCACGTGTTGCAAAAAAACACTGTCAGTGGTGTAACTCGTGAAACATTAAGTGACCCTTAAATTGAAATAAAATATCAACATAAAGGCAGTATTTGCAATTTTCTGCATTCAGTGTCAGTTTGAAACTAAAATGGCAGTGGACAATGTTTTAGTACAGTTCAAATTTTAGTAATTTCGTCAGTAGTGTTACGGTCAGTTGTGTTACTGATGTTGTTCATTATAACAGAATGTTTTGTACTTGAATTATATATTAACATTTGCACCCTGCTTGCCACTACAACAGTACAATGACCCTTTTTTCTTATTAAACGTGAAATAAGTGAAAATCAAATAATAATTTGAACATTTCTATAGGAAACAAACTTGTCCCGAAACGTGTGATGAGCAGCACATGCTGATGTTATTTTATTCATGTCTAAAGTAGCACACTTGGTCAAGGAGCAACACTTAGCCATGTAGTTTCTGAGCAATGTTTGGGCTCATCAGGGCGGGAAGAAAGTGAGCTTACAGGGTTTTTTTGCACTTCTGCAATTTTTCTTCTTTAATTAAGGCTTCAGAGAGGCCGGTGGGGCGCGTGCTCTCCGAGTGGTTGGAGGTGTGTGTGGGTGTCTTTTATCTTGCAGCCGGGGCAGTGTGGATGGCCTGCTGCTGCATGGGGTCCTGAGGTGGAGGTGGTAGGGGGTTCTGTTCTCACCCCATGACTTAGAGGCCAGACCCAGTGTGAGCAGGCCAAGTGATGAATATACACATGCTATCGTCCATCACGGCTGCACCCCTGCCATCAATAGCCTGCTGCAATGATTAACTGCAGCCGATAGGTCCCATAGTTAGTTCTGTTTAATTAAACTGTGCGCTGGGTGCAAATACAAATGGATTCCAACCTCAGCAAGGGAAAAGAGTCGTCCTTAATCCCTTATTTTCTCACTCTTATCACTACATATCTTACATGTTTTATAGTAGTTTCTGAATTCGTAGTTGTTCAGAGAGTAGTGAATCTTAAAGGGACTTGCACCAATTTGTCAAATGTTCTGTAGAATTCAGCCTCTGAGATGTAAACAAAGTCATTTGGAGTGGTTTGATGTGAAGTTGTGGAGAAACTTTACATTATTTCTTTGCAATTATGGTGATAGGAACCAGGGGGACAATATGGCCATTTTATTTGCTATTCAAAATAGCTGGTGAGCCTACATGTGTCTTCTGAGCTTTTATATATAATATTTATAATGATAAAATAGTGGTAAATCTGAAAAAAGTGAAATAATAATAATAATAATAATAATAATAATAATAATAATAATGATAATAATAAAAGCCTTACAACACCCTGCATGTACCTCTCCCAATTAATAGATTAAAAACTGTATGCTTTAGGCCAAAATCTTATCTCAAACCTATTGGAAAACAATGTTGCATGCATCAAGTAGCATACGCCTGACAATTTCATGTAATGGCTTTCTATGAGGGAGCTGCTGACGTCTGGTTCCTATCGCTCCCCGTAAACAATTCAAACTCAAATTTCTCCAGAATTATGCATTTCACATCAGACCACTCTGAATGACTTTTTACAACTTATAGATTCAATCATGCAATCATGATTTTTTTTTTAAATTAGTGAAATTTCCCCTTTAACCTTTAGAAGTTGAGTTATTACTTTTATATTAATAAACTATTAACATGTAATTACATACTTTAATTTGATTACATAGTGAGTTACAGAATTAATTACGTTTAAATTCAAATTACATTCTGTCGTAACAGGCTTATGTCTGTACTTCTGTCTTTTTATGTTTGTTTTGACATCACAAAATGACAAAAACATGACAGAAATGTAAATGATGATTCTTTCACACTGAAAAAACAAGACTGTACACACACCAATAATTATTATAATAAAATATCTCCGCTTGTACTTACAAACATAAATGTAGTATGGACTGAAAGCTTAGAATATACGATTCTGACCAGATTTCTGACCGTAATTTCTAACCCCTTAAACCTTCTCTCATAACTACATACATCTTAGTTGTATAGTAGTTACTGAATAATGAGTAGTAAGATTAATAACTTAATAATACACTTGCATTGTGAGGGGTTAATGAGGGCATGGAACTAGCCTCAAACTTTCCCAACTTTGGAACTCTGAAACATCATGGGGAATTGATGTAGAAGCACTGCGTCTTACCTAGCGGCACAGCTTTTATTGCTACAATAGGAAAGTTTAAGAGCAATGCATCTCCATGAGACAAGGATAGGCAAGAGATTAAAAAAGGAGCCTCCCCGTATGTTTAAATAATGAGAGTAATTATCAGGACCTCCCAGTATGAACATGTATAAGGAGAATAAAATGAGAGCAAACCCCTTTTTGATTGTGCGTGTTGTCTCTGTTTTAACGCTGCACTGTTTAGACTACGATTGCAGTCTGCCAACACAGCCATCAGTTGTCCCAACAGTTAATACTGCTTTATGGGCTTTGCATCTTTTGATGCCGGATAGGCTGAAAGTCTCGCTAAACCCTGTTTATGCAGCGGCCTTTCCATAAACACTGGCTCTCTGATTCTGAGACCGCCACAAATCCCACCATGCTTTTCCAAAACAGTTGCACACATAGCCAGATCTTGCACAAGCACACACACACTTACACACACACACACACACATATATAGACACACACATGCACACACTGGACCAGCCTATTGTTTTCCACATGAAATTGAAACCAGCGGATCTGCCTGGCCATCATGCCTAAACTATTCCCAAACAGAGCACTCAAATCCACAGCAAGATTATGATGATCAAAAGGAGCATTTTTTCCAAAGTGACAAAGACTGTCAAAGGATTTGTCTTCATTTTATAGTCTGCTTAGCCCATGCTGGGAGATCCAGTTTTTGTTCTCCTTCCTTTCGAATAAATGTATTTTTTACTGCACATGCAAGAATAATATATGACTTTTACACTGTGCATAAAACACACAGAAAGTTATAGACTTTTAACATCTTAATGCGTTCATGTGTAAAACTGCACCAGCATTTGGTCAAGCAAGTTGAGCGTACCATATTCAGTACTGGGCCATTTAAGATTATGTGTAACGCTGTTTAACTGGGCAGTAGGCGTTCAAATGTTTAAAAAACACTCTTAGAATAAATACAAATAAATACAAAATATATTGTGGTTTGATTTGTGTGCGTTTGCTCAACCATTTCCAAACCTTTTTTTTGAAGAATTCTAGTATTTACAGATGCCATCCAGTCCTTAGTGCATCTAATCAGTGCAGTCTTGTGCAAAAGTTTGTGCACCCCAGTCACATCACATATCTTGTTGATTTTCTAATTGTAAATGACGTCACACAACCTCTACAGAGAACACACCTCTGCAGAAGTGCAGTTTGTTTGCTGAGTTTTTTCTATATTGGAAAACAATGACGCACAGTGTCGCTGATGCAAAGCACTGCTCTTATGAAACATGACTGAGTCAGTGAGTGAGTGAGTGAGCAAGGGAGTGAGCTCGCTAGTTAGTTAATTAGTTATAAGCCAGGTTCATGGAGTAAAAATTAAAATATGACAAACTCAAATATATAGAACTCAAATAAATGGAAATTCAGCAGTAAAATTAGTAGAAAAAAAAATGCCACATTTAAGTCTAATTCACTGTAGAGGATTTGTCAACTTATTTTCTCTTAGAAAATCAACAAATCCTATAATTCAATCAGCGTTATTCAAACTCTTCCATATGACTGTACTGTCCTGGTGTTGGTCAGAAACAAACTCTGTGCTCCTCTAACCAAGATGTTAATAGCATTTTTAAAACATAAAAAGTCATGTTGCTTGTTTTTCTATTTTTATGTTTATTTGTTATAATTCTGATGTTATATTGAAGTTTTGCTGGCAAATACACACTTCATGCCAAGATACAGAGCTTTGCAAAAATTACTCAGACCCATTAAAAGTCCTCAGATTTGTCTGGATTACAAATGACACTTTGATATTTTGTGCAAGAAAAATTACTGACTGAAAAATGCTGTTTGCCTTTTTCAACCCCTGTGCTGTAGAAGCTCCTAGTTTACACAGGTGAAAGATATTGCTTTAACGATGATACAACTGTTTAACTGGCCTCTACCTAAGAATCATTAGTTTTTCATTTTAATTTCTGGATAACCGTCCCCCCTTAATTGAAAATGAAAATAAAGACCAAGGAAGATAAAGGAAGTTGTAGACATGCACAAGAAAATGGAAAAGTCTACAGAATAATATCAAAGTGCTTGGATATCCCAGTGAGCACTGTTGGATCAGTTATGAGGACATGGAAACTGCATCATGCCACCCAGGTGCTGCCCAGACAAGGCCAGCCCTCAAAAGTCAGCATCAGAGCAAGAAGGGGACTTCTGAGGGAAGCCACAGAGAGGTCAACAATCACGCCGACGGAGCTACAGAATTCAGTGGCTGAGACTGGAGTGAAGGTGCCCCAGTTAACTATGAAAAGAGCTCTGCATACAGCTGGCCTGTACGGGGTGTCAAGAAAGAAGCCATTACTGAGGAAAAACCACAAAACCACATTAAAGCACATGTAAAGTTTGACAGAAAACATCAGAGTGACACAGCTAAAATGCGGAACAAGGTTTTGTGGTCAGGTGAGACAAAAAATCCTGGGTGGCATGATTTTCCTCAGTGGGAACTGGGCATCTTGTTAAAATTAAAGGAATGAATAGATGATGGTGCGGAATACAAGGAAATACTGCAAGACGACCTGCTTCAGTCTGCTAAAATTTAAAGCTTGGGAGAAACTTCACCTTTCAGCAGGACAACAATCTCAAGCACAAGGCCAAAGCAACAGGAATGGCTGAACAACAAAAAGGTGAACGTTCTTCAGTGTCCAAGTTAAAGTACAGATTTCAACCCAATCGAGAATTGATGGTGTGATCCTGGAGCCGAACTGCTAGGAAGAATGGACCAAAATCAGTGTGAAAAACTGGCAGAAACCCACCCCAATAGACTCAAACTGTTACTGCAGCAAAATGTGGTTCAAGCAAATACTAGTCTAAAGAGGTTGAATACTTATGCAAGCACTATTTTTCAGTTTTTTTAAGGGGGTTGAATACTAAATACTGAATGTCTTATATATATATATATATACACACATATATGGCATCACTAAATTTTTTGTAATCCTGCCGTTTTAACTTCTTGTTTCTATTTTTTTTTTTTACTTGCATGATGAAAGAATCAATAGAAATCCTCAAAAATGACTTTCAATAAAATCCTATGTTCATGTACATTACAATAAAGAATAAATTTTCTCCTGTAAAGTTACTCTTTCAGAGATACATGGTTTTCTAATGACAGAGGCCATTTAGAGGCCTAATTGCTGAATATCTCCTTAGAGTCTTCGTTGAAGTACAGACTCAAACACACACACACACACACGCGCGCACACACACACACACACCCATGCACACACCGTTGGAATGCTCTGTGCTGAATTCTCTCGTCCTCCTCTGGATGTGTCTGTGCATTCTTCTTCTCCCTCTGCGAGTATGCGCGGAGAGAGGAAAGGCCACAGTGTGCGTCTCTGACAGTCTGGCTGAAATCAGTGATTGACCTGTCACTTCTCGTCTGATGGCCATCTCCCCAAAAGCAGGTCAGCCGCATACGCCTAAAGTGCCTCTTAACTGCATTTTATGAAGCCAGAAAATGTAATCCAATAACCATTTGACTCGTGAGTGCTTTGTGCTGTGCGGTTACCGGCGAGAGCGTGCACTGTTACTACTCTTAAAAGCGGCTTAGGTAAAAAAAAAAAAAAGGAGGAAAAAAAAGGCCAGTTCAACGTGCTAATCTAATTTCACAAAGAACATTTACTGACCAGTTGCTGTGGCACAGCACTAGTATAGATCCTTGATCCAAAAAGAAATGCCAAAAAAGAGAGAAAATGCTTTCTTTCTAGAACTCAGATTAAGTTTAAAGTGAAATTCCACCCCATACCATTTTTCAAAATTTCTGCATGATTCAGCGTTGAGATGTAAAAATCAGTCAGAGTGTTTGGATATGAAATGGCATAGATAGAGAAGCTTACTGACACAGATTTTGTTGTAGGAACCAGGAGTTGTGATGCTCACAATAACTCAAATATAGGCATTTTATTTATTTTATATACAAAATGACCTGCATGTGTCTTCTGAGTTTTTATATGTAATGATGAAAATGGAAAAATAATAGTAAATCTGAAATTAAATGGATTGAAAAAAAAGGTTTTAGGCCAGAATATTATCTCAAAATCATATATTGTAAAACGATATTTTCTTTTCCTTAACCATTTACTGTGATAGCTTTCAGTGAGGTACCTTTCAGAAACACGAAACTCTGTGGACATCTGATTCCTGTCACTAAAACTGTGACCAATTCTGACACAGCATGTTTCTCTAGAACACCGCATTCCACATCAAGCCACTCTGAATGAATTTGTTTATGTCATAATGGTAGATTTACAGAGAAAATGAAAGCAGGTGAAAATCCCCTTTAAGCCAAAACTAGAAAGCGTTGAACACTATTGTGGTCTTTCAGTCAACTGTGTTGGCAAGATTTTGTAATGATGTGTTCATGTGCAACTGCTTGACGCATCTGAGTCACGTAAAAGCACCATGTTTTTTTCAGAGTAGTCCAGGACTAGGCTTAATCCATGTGTGGGAAACTAGCCTAATACTCACTCTACTTCAGATGCAGGATCTGGTTCTTGCTAGCGCTGCGTGTGAATTGTATGTGACGTGGTAGAGAATAAGTTGCACATATACAGCATCTTTTTTTAGGCCAGCTCCGTTTGGCCCCCCCTTCTCCCCCCCATGCAGGCTCAGAGAGACAAATAGCATGGCGCAAAAACTAATTAGCAACCAGGAACTAGTTAAGAGATGGCCTCTGAGACAGCTAGCAGAGCGCTAGAGGGCTGATTTAAATATAGGGCCGGAGTCAGTGACTGAGTGTGCCTGGGAGATCCTGGCTCCTCTAGGCGCTCCACACGCTGACCTTTGACCCTCATTAGGAGGAGGGCGCTCCTGGTGGAGCGAGACCCTTTCAATGGCGGACAAGGGCGTATGAGGCGTCAGGACAACCGCAATCAAGCTTACAGTGGGCCTACCGAACAGGACCTACTGATAAAACAACCGGAATACCACAGAACAAGGATGATATCGTCCATTCCCACTCAGCGCAAAGCGCGGCACAACCACAGCAATCATTTGGCCCATATACCGACATATAAATATGTTTTCCATTCTTGTACAAAAAAAAAAAAAAGACCTTCATCTGTTTTCAGTCTACGGCAGTTAATGGAAATCATCTTATGTGAAAAATAATACTTTTTACCAAAATATGTAATTCAATCCATATGAAATAGACCTCAAAGTTGTGGAGCAAATGACAAGGGGAAGAAAGTGAAAAGTGGATATGATTATGGTTGGCCAGATGCAGAGCAGTCTGTAAAATGCTAACAACTAACTAAATTTAGCCTGCGCTACCCTCCGAGATGTGGCCTCGGCTAAACAACGTTTAAGATTTTTCAAAGACCTGCTTGTTAAGATAAAGTAGTTTTATATGTTGGATTCAATAAACATTACATCACTGCAGTGATCCTTCAGCTAAATGACCTCTGCGTTCAGTTTATTGTATTCAGAGATATTGAGTTAAGATACAGCTCAGACTACCAGGCATTTGTGTTTCTTCAAGTTTCCTTTATAAAGACACAATAACATGACATGTCATAAAAAATACATGAAGATTTAAACAATTCAAGAGTGTAATATAATTTTAATAAATAAAGTAAGTAAAGTTGGATTTGATATGTTTTTATGTTATATAGTGATCTTAAATTGTTATTTTTTATTAAAATCAATAAATTATTAAAAAAAACAAGGTTTTTTTTTTGAGTTGTCTCTCTTTCGTTATCTTTCTTTCTTTCTTTTCTTTCTTTCTTTTTTTACCCTCATTCTCTCTCTCTCATGGCTTGATCATTCCCATCACTGCAAACATACATGCATTTCCATTCATTAGGCAAACACACTCTCAGCAATCAGGCCACTGCGCCGGGGGCCACGGGCCTCTTGTAAAATCACATTGCTTAATAGCACTGTTCTATAATTATATGCCATTAACATCTATCAAAATGAGCTCCCACATGTCATGCATATAAGCTCCGGATCTGGCGATTGTGTTTCCCTCTCTCTCTCTCTCTCTCTCTCTCTCTCT
>JAILXH010114581.1:18166-40945 GCA_023558415.1 Piaractus mesopotamicus
ATTTGTGACGTTTGGCCCCCTTCCCTGAGTGGACAAATCTGATGATTACATGCGAGCAGAAAGAGTATTCAAAGGGAACTCAATCAAAACTTGGTGAAGGATGTGTCTCCTGAGGATGTAGCGAGTTGTTACTATTGCCATCATATCTTCATCAGTAAAATTCCCACAAAATCTGATGTGACACTTCTGAATTTTAAATAATTATTTCAGACTTTACAAGGTGACTCGCAGCAGCGCACACGTGTTTTAGTATGTATTTTCTCCTGACTCAGTAACGCTGCTTCATTCAATTTTCACCACAAAAATCTTACAAAGTACAGCTATAACATAATTAGGAAGTGACAGTGGAATCAATCAATCATGTTCAATGGATGGAGCCATTTTTTCAACCTAAAGTGAAAAGCCACCACTTTATTCCTTTTAGAAGTCCTGCATATGTCACTGACAGTGGATAGGAGTGCTAATCTATCCGGGCCTGAGTCAAAAATTGAAAATGGTTGCAGCTCTATGCCAGGGCTCTCTAATAAAGAACTGTAGAACTGCAGCATAAAAGGTAAAATATATTTTAATCTGTTTTATAAGCTTCAAATGTCTGTGTTTACTCTAGAACAGCCAAAAATTATCATGTGCACAAACATTAATTTAGCTCTAACATACCATTAGAAGTCGCATGGGGACGCTAGCAGAAGTTATCATTAATGTGGCTTTTTCTTGTTTTTTGACACAGTCGTGCGCTTTATAGCCCAGCGTGAAAGCCTAGCTCTTATAGTCATGGTTCACCACTGCTTGTAAGGTCCACAATTTTTTACTGTAGCCCAAGGGTTTTTAAACACTCTATATAACAAAAATAATAGTCCAGAAAATAATATTTTCTTGCTTTTTTATGCTGTGAAATGTAGCGAATGACAATGAATAAACTCACGGCTGGAACTCTTAATGGACTGGATCAGTTTCTCACACTTGGTCGTTCTCTTCTTTCGGAAAAAACGTCTCTTCACATGAGTAATACACTGGTGGAAGTCAATGTCTGTTTGACCTATATTTCAAACAAGGAAAAGAATTTAATTTACCAATCAGGATTTCGACAAATATGTGCCTTTTAAATGACTGAAGAACAGAATCAGACAACACATACTCATCTCTCTGATGAAGCTGGAGTCGAACTCCAGCAAAAGCTGGTACTGTCCGCCAAGAGAGCCCTCGGCCATGTAGTGTGTGCCATAGAGCTGCAGGAGGGAGCGGTAGGCTGCTTGATCGTATGTGCTGGGCAAAGCGGAGAGGGCCTTCCAAAACTCCTCAGAGAGAGTAAGGTACTCAGGGGCATTGTTCTGAAACTGAGCTACTTCCACCTCGTTCCTGATGATCAACAAATGGTAGGCCTGCAATGGAAGCATGTAAAATAATGTTAGATTTTAGAGCACAAAAAAAGGGGCTACAACAATGGGAAGCGACATAGTCATTAATTATATTTAGTGTTGTGTTTTTACTTGCAATAAGTTGACAAATTCAACTAAAGTCTTTATTTCTAACATTTATGCAAAAATATTTAGATTTTCTGTTTATGATAAGTGAAAGTCTTAAGGCCAGCCATGTGTACAAGTATTTATCTGGACAGGATGTGCTTGTTTTGCTTGTACAAAATGATATATAAAATAAGAATAAATTCAAATAAAAGTAAGCATTATCAAAAATACATTAAAGCAAATGAATACATTAATGCAGTAAACAGTAACAGGATTATTTTTTGCTTTTAAAAACAATAATGCAATGATTTTAAAGATACTGAAAGTAATTTTTTACATTTTGTGCAAGCTAGAGTAAGATTCTAATTTAGAAATTGTGATCCGACCTTCAAATAGAATACTTTTAAGAATTACAGGAATATAAAGAGAAACATAATTCAGAAAATGAATAAAAATAGAGAAAAATCATCTCAACAGGACAACACATTCACACAAACACACATAAAGGCTTAACTTATTAACTTATTAACAGTCTCTTGTGGAAACACTCACACTAGAGATGGATAATCAATAAGCTGATGTGAATATCGCAGTATGTTAAAATGGCTTTACCTTATCCTTCTTCAGTTCACTGTGAAATGTTCTGTGATCGTGGCCCCCTTTGATGTTATATCTCTCCTCCACGTGTTTCGTGTAGGACCAGGAACTGTTGTAGAAATCTTCACTGAAATCATTCTCAATACTAACCTAAAAGCAAATGTGAAAAAAAACAGCTGTTAATGAGAAAACCCTGTAGACAATAATGTTCTTTACACAGATGATCTCCTTTCCTATTGTTGATCACCTGAAAGCTGTATCTGAGGATACTCTGCGGGAGTCTATAATAGTCTTTGTGGTCCCCACTAAAGATTTTCCTGCACTGGCCTCCAAAGCTGCGTGTGTTAAAAACACCAGCTTTCAGCTTTCCCGTCAACACGTCAAACCTGTGAAACACAGCAAAACACATCACGCGCTTGTCGTTTCAACTAGTTTGTTCAACTCTTTGAGCTTTTATCTATTGGTGCCCAGCTCTGCCCAGTGCTTTTATATGTACTAATGATTTTATATTCAAGAGCCATATTCCACAAATCTATAAACCTGTATTTATTCACATGTATGGTTTAAAAAGTTATATACAGGTTGCACACAGGCTCTTCCACCATTCCGGTAAAAAAAAAAAGGCCACAAAATAACAATCATCCGCAAAAAGTTGGTCTGTGTATTATTTGTTAAATTCCATAAATTTCTTTAAAGATGCTGAAGTATTATTTTTATGTGAAACAATGTTTTCAGTATAAATTGTAAAAATATTTAAAATATTGTCTGTCCTCTGTTAAAATATGATCTATATATATATACATACATACATACATACATATATGTATATATATATATATACACACACACACTAATATATATATATATATATCTCATTTCCTTAAGGAGGGTGTCTTACCCTTTTCCTGTGAGGTCAGAGTTAGGTGGAGTTTTGTGTGTATTACACACCGCAGTGCTGGACTGGGGACACCGCTGTTCATCTAAACCATCTTCCTCACAGTCCTGATCACCGTTACACGCCAGTGAAAGGCTGATACACTGACCTACAGGCAGACATTATATAAGAGCTGGACTGACCGGGTTACTTATTAATCCGTTATTTAATTCCTTACTTTTTTAAGAATGTCTTTGAATATGCAGTTAATAGTATAATATTACATACCAGACGTGCAGCGGAATCTGTCTCCACAGCCTGTTTCCAGGGGACAACTCTTCTTAGGCACACACGCTTGTCTTTGAATGGCCTCTCCCGTGCAAGCAGCCCCCCCAAACTGAGGAAATACTTCTATTGAGCGTGTTCGAACCTAAGAGCAAGCAAAAATGAAAGGGAACAATGCACATCATGGATTCTGGACGTTTTTTTGAACCCTGAAAGGTGCCAATAACTCTGTCTACCTGAGTTTTTGTGCAGCCATCACACTCTGACCAGCCTCTATAAGACCCCCATCTGCAGTTCACTGGTTGTTGACAACTGCCAAAACAAATATGAATGAGTGACCCACTCACCCAGTGATACTCTCCACTCACCAAGCTGTATCTTTATCCACACAATAATGGCAAAATACTGAATATAAAACCTATCATTTGAACAAAATGTTGTACAACTGAGGTGCTTTTTCAAGGCACAATTAAGACTTACATTTGTCTTCTTTTTTATTTATTGTGACTGTCAGCCAAAAATCTTGTACCCCATTGTTGATTTTTTTAACCTTTTTGCATAACTTAGCTATAGTTGCCTGTTTCATTCTTTTATATTATCTGTATATAACATGACTGGCAAACAGTAGTTGCTTCGCATACTCGGTGTGTTGGATGCTGGAGAAATGGATAGGCATGAAGACTAGGGTTTAATCATTATGGTCATACAACTGGGTTAGACCATCTCTGAAACAGCAAGGCTTTTGGGGTGCTCCAAGTCAACAGTGGAGTAGGCTGCCCGAGGCTCATCGATGCTCAACATATTTGTATGTGTGTGTATCAAAACCAGTCCAAATTAATTTTTCCTTGACCATTTTCACATCCGCCTTTACTCATTAGAATTAAACAGGCTGTTTATGCTACTGTGCTTGTAATACACTTTTCTGATTGGCTGCCCTGCATTGTGCCTTATTCAAAAAGCAGCCCAAGATGAAACACTCCTTGTAACGAAAGCGTAATTGCATTGTTTTTTTTGTGACATAGCAATAGAAGCAATTTAAAACAGGTTGTCTTGTATCTTAATTTAAATATATACACTGTATGGACTGTGGAGTGAGTTCTGAAACTTTACCAGTATTTAGATCTGACACCAAACTCTTTTATTTAGTAAAAAAGCAGTTTTCAATGATATGGGCCCTTTAACAGGGTGTTTTCCGTTACAAGGGACTGAGTGTGGTTAGCACTGAACACTTACCGAACAAGTGACAGTGAAGTAAGCAGGGCTAACAGGCAAGACTGAGCAACCGTTACTAGCTGTATCTGGAAGTAAAAGCCAGATATCAGTGAAACAGCATACACAGGAGTTCATTCTTTACACGGAAGCACACAGGACTAAAAGAGATGTTACACTGTCCAAGCAACTGTATTATTACACATTCTTTTCATAGTACTGATTAATTTATAATAGATTTCCATGAGTTAATGAGATTCTTACTTCTACTCTGACATGAAGAGTTTACAAGTGTACGTTTTTAATTTCACAAACACAGCAACTGCGCTGTTTTGAGCTAGAGTTTATTGTCCTTACCTTCATGCTGCAGGCCTCAGGGGCTCTGTTCTCTGGCTGAAGAAGAGAGAGAGTCTAACTCATATAGTTCAGGCTGAGATTACTCAACCCAGTGGTTTCCTGCACTCTGAACTCTCCAGATGACCTGATACCGCTAACTGTCCGTGTGGGACAAGCACTGTCCCACACCTCTGCACACAGCCAGATTTCTCTGCTACTGGACTGACATTGGCATATTTTCCCAAACTGACCTCCTCACAAAAGCTGTAATTTCCAGTAAGCTAGTCCACTGTTGTTGACTTAAAAAAAGGAGTAGAACTGATGTGCCTATTTAGCAGTATGAAGAGTATGATGAAATAGTGTTTTGTCCTAAACTCACTGGAACATACAGCCTTCACTGCTAGGAGAGTTGCGCAATGTTGTTTGTCTTGGATGAGCAGTGGCAAAATGCTGGAAGAGTCACCAATCTAAATCCAGTAAACTGTAATGCTTCAAAATTGTACCATAATCACAAAAATATGCACATTTTTAATGCAGTTAGCACTTGATCATATAGAAATGATATGTATATGTATGTAAATGATATGCATATAATGATATGTAAAGTCAGTGACCACCATTCATTTTTTTAATGTTCAGTAAGAAAGGCCATTAAGTTCAAGTTATATATTTATATATCAGAAGATATTTGAGAAGAGATTAGATGTATGTCAAAGGTAAATAAGTAAAAAAAAATTATGAAATATCTATCTGTCTATCTATCTCTCTCTCTCTCTCTCTCTCTCTCTATATATATATATATATATATATATATATATACATATACACGTAAAAGAAACACATAAACACATTGTCTGCACGCATTAATCATCAGCTTTATTTGTTAAAATATGAATAATTGAAAATATAAATCCAAGTTATATTTCACTATCAGCCCTCTAACATATTTTGATTGATAAAGATGCATTATTTATAGTAGTTATGGAACAACCTGTAGCAACAAAGTATTACTGCAATTTTCAAAGTTCCATTTTCTCCCCTTTTAAGGCTTAACTTTGATTAAAAAAATAGATTTGAAAATTTTGAAAATTATCTTAATATCTTACTTTCCACTGAGTTCACCACAGATGAGATATATGGTGCCTCATAAGCTTGTGTGGTAGTCCATCATTAGGTTACAGATATAATCACTCTTTAAAGTGCCAAACTCAACTTCGAAAGAAATTTCAGGCACACCATCCATCTTCCATTGTCCTTGAGTCACTAAGCATGTTTGAGTCAGTGGAAAATACTGCACTAACTGCAATTCTTCAGGTGTACATCATATTTGCTGCATTGGCTTCAAGGATGGAGATACCTGGAAACAGTAAAAATAAACGAATAGATAAATAAATAAATAATACAAAATATTAAAATAATAATAATAATAAGAAGAAGAAGAGGAAATAAGAAATCACAACAAAAGAAAAAAAATCCTGTTCCAACACACTATTATTAGTACAGTGCCATAATATTGCTTATACACAAAATGTTACAGCACAACATTTCAATGGCGCAATGCCTTGTTTACTGAATGAGTTATATTGTATCGACAATTACTGCTTGTTGAATTACTAAGACATTTCCAGACAGTACAAAAACACCAAAGGTCTAACTTTATTTAAGCTTTTTAAAATATTTTTTTTATAAAATTTAGAAACAATTTATACTAAGTAGTCCATGGCATTTTCCAGAGAGCGTCCCTTTAGTTTGCTACCATTTAGACTTACCTCAAAATTTGTGCCAGTACAGGCTCTGATATCATCTACAGTTAGCCCCTCCCAAATCTCAATGAGAGTCAGTCCTTTGGCCTTGTCCACGTCAAATACTGCCTGTTTCAAAACAGCATACACTTTGTTTAGCTTTAAGATACCATGAATAGTTACAGAGAAGTATTTCTTTCATTTAAAGGGCACACATCCTAAATTTTTCTTGTGATTTATGTTTTTTTTCCCTGAGCTTTACTTACGCCATTTTTGTGAGTGTGAATAGGCTAGCCTAAACTGCTGTAGGCTCAATAGGCAAATATATGCGACATCACAAAATGGCAAATTCAAAACAAGACAGTTCGGCAGCTAAGTTTCCATATAAGGGCTGAACTCTGTGAACTCTGACAATTAAACTATTTTATTTAAAAAAAAAAAAATAGTGGGGAAATGTTGGTTTTCCATGATATGGGTCCTTTAATATACCATAAATATTTACAAAGCCGTATGATTTCACCCAACCTTTTCAGTGATAATGCGATCAACACATTGCTTCCCAGTCAGAGGCAGCGTGCACTTCTCTAGGATTTTGTGTTTTCCACCCTGGAAATTTGCACATGGAATTAGAAATCAGATTTTTTCTCTTAATGTTACACATCAGCAGCAGTGAAAGAGTATTACCAGTGTAATTTCCAGCACTGTACCTTGGCTGAGTGTTCCATGGTGACAACTACTTTGGTCCCAGCACTGGAGACCAGGTCCATTGCTCCACCCATGCCTTTCACCATCTTACCCTTTGAGGACAGTACAGAAGGATACAAACTCAACCATCTA
This sequence comes from Piaractus mesopotamicus, assembly GCA_023558415.1. Lineage (NCBI taxonomy): Eukaryota > Metazoa > Chordata > Actinopteri > Characiformes > Serrasalmidae > Piaractus > Piaractus mesopotamicus. The sequence continues at coordinate 25,510 of JAILXH010114581.1, forward strand.
CCGTGAGACACACAACAGAGCTTAGAAATTCAAGAGGTAAGAGAAACAACTCATACTGGAATCATCCAGTTGGCCAGATCTCCGTATTTAGAAACTTGCATCGCCCCAAGCATGGAGAGGTCAATGTGACCACTAAAGAGCAAGTAATAAAAAATGTCAGTTTCAATAACCACTTAAACTCAAAAAACCTTCCGGCCAATCCTGGCTTCTGTTCCTCACTCTCATAACTACATAACCTACACGCTAGTTGTTACTGAATAATTCATACTATTAGTTAACATACCTTAAGATTAAAAACTGAATAATAGACTAGGAGTTTAAGGGCCTAAACATCATCCTCAGTCACACACTCTTCAATTAGATGCAGAAAAATAAGAACACAACTCACCCCCTGATCATGGCAAATGATTCATCACTGGAAAAATAGGCAGCCCCTGGATAAACAGTGACAGTCTCTTTCCCTGTGGTAAACATAAAAGGATTGTACAGAGGAGCAGGGACACCTCATGGAAAGAACTTTGAGTTTGAAGAAACTAACAATTTCTCACATGTGAGTTTTTAAAAGCAACATAAGGCAATTAAAGAAGCAAACAGTCAGTACTGCAAACTGAGTCGAGTCACATTAACCATGATAACACATGCCAATTCTAGGCAAGCTGCACTGACAAGAAACAGTGCTCCCACGTCAAATTTCACTGATGGTGATAGATGGACACTCAACAAGACATCTGCTAAACCATGGTCTCAAAAAATACCACAAAATTAGCACACCTGTAACTAAGCTTCAGAACACCTAAAATCTGGAACTCATGGAAAAAAAATACTTGCATTCAATGCCAATAAACAAAGACATTAAGGATAATAATGTTTAAAGATCTATGGTCATCTTTAATTTATTTTATACATCCAGATGTGTCTGCAACTGGAGGCCAAAGCATGCCTTCAATCCTCAATGTCTGCTGCCAACTGTTACACAGGGATTGGAATTTGATTCTGCATAGCTGTTGTGCGTATATGGCAATGTGTATAACTGTACATATCATAGCTTTAATCTCATAACTTACATAACTGTAAAAAAACTGTACATTGGAATGGTGCAATACTGCACTTTTTTTCTTTTTTGTATATTTAAGTACTACAAGGGGCTACGCACCTAGGATTTTCACTCACCTTCTCACTTGTGTAAATGTGATGTGACAATAAACGTGATTTGATTTGATTTGATTTGAATTGGTGCCCAATCTCATATCCCCATCCTGATCTTACTTCCCCCGGTTTCCACGATATTCGCAGTAATATTGGATGAATCATACATATCCCAGCCATCAATCAACAATTCTGGGAGGAACCTCAAAAGGCATAGGTAGACATGTACATGCCTGACTTTTTGTAAACTTAAATATATTTGTAAACAAACACAACACAAGCTCACACACCACTGAATTAAAACAGTGACACGTTTTACAGTTAACAGTACTGGCTTACATGATAAAGAAAACATGCTAACTTGGTAACTCTGGCCGAGAGTCCATGGGAAGAGAAATCAGGATGGGGATGTGAGACTGGGCTTTACACCGTATTATACAAAGCATATGGAGTATGAGGCCGTTTTACAAGTCACAGTGCACCTGATAATACAAGCACTGTTTCCTCTTCACATTCCTGTGCTGTAAGATGATAATGCTTCTATGCACACTGCTAAAGAAATTCAAAAGTGGTTTCATGAGCACTGAAATGAAATCAGATGCCTTCCATGGTTTTTACAGTCAATCAAATCTAACATCACTGGTTCCAGTTTGCAGCATTTTAAACAGATTCCACTTTTTTATCCCTCACAATTAGAGGCCTGTTTTAAAGAACAATCCAATATCCCACTACACAGACTTTAGTACCTGTGTGACAGCATTTGAAGGAAGACTTGATTATGAAGGTAATAGTCTGCTCCTTATTAGATACTTGTAATGTTTGCTTATGTTAGACACTAAAGATTATAAAACAATGCAGGGCAAATACATTGAAATAAGGGAACGAAAAGATATTGTGTGGTTAGTGATTGCAGAGAGTCCATAAATTATGGAGAGAACCTTAAAGAAACTTCACTCTCTACCTGCATTAATGAGCTCAGGATCCACCTCACTTTCTGTAGGATAGGGACCCTAAAAAAAAACAAACACAAAATAATTAAAAAAAAACAAAACACAAAACTGTTGAAGTAATGAGTGAATGTACTTTTAGTGCAGTACTGTTTCTTATGTTTATGCATTGCTTGATTTAACTTAAATTAAGTTCACCTGGCTGCCTTAAAATCTATGGCACTTTATTCAACTTTAAATAAGTTTAGACACCAATTATTGTGTTGTTAACTAACTGTTAGATGTGTAATGAAAACTTCAAGGCAGAAAGTTCAACAATGTTTTACCATGTACAATGTTTTCACCAACCGTTCTTAAGAAATATCTTCTTAACACCCACTTATGCAGTTTTCACGAAGATTCTGATATTCAACAATGTTTTCTTATTTGGGATTTGTTCTTAGGAGAACAGAATCTACACACACTGAAGAGCACAAAGGTGCGAACAATTCTGTAGTTTGAGAACACATCATGAATCTGACATAGACTTGTTCTTAAGACCTTTCTCAAGAGTGAATTTAAGAAAAAACTTAAATATTGGAAGATATTGTTGATTGATGCCCAATGTTTTTAAAGTGTGGTAATGTAGCTCACCAGTCCTAAAATGCCATTTTCACTCTGTAGATTGACTGTGATTTCAGGGCTTATGTAATTGCTGGCCAACATGGGAATCCCAATACCAAGGTTAGCTTTGAAGAAAGCAGTCAAGGTATTTGAAAAACATGATATAAAGTTTACTTGCAAATACCTATATAACAGATTCAGGACGCGAGCTTAATGTCAGAGAAGGCAATATTGTTCAGGCTCTTGTGTATCTAAAGGATACCATACATCCCATCTCTGAACTCCAGCGCTGCTCGTCGAATTATTCTCTCTCTGGTTTTATCTGAATCCTTGTCTACTGGTTTGTCTGCCTGTGAGGACTGAACTATCCTTTTCTGCACAGATACACAAGAGGAATACCATTCAACAATCATGATTACTTCAGTCTGTGAGCATTTAGACACCATTTGTACGTGTGTACTTTACAGCCCAAATAATTTCATTATTTCTTGCCTCTATTCTCTTCTCATATTTGGTTCCTTTCACCAGCCGGTCTACATAGATACTTGGCACATGAATGTCCTCTGCAGCAAAGCTTCCAATATCTACAATCTCCTCCACCTGTGGAACAAAAGAATTCTTTTGACCATGTGAAAATAACCCAGACATTGGAAAACAGCAGTGATATATTTTTTTGACAAACCTCCACTATTGTTACTTTAGCTGCCTTACACATGGGCTGATTGAAGTTCCGTGCTGATTTCCTGCAATTGGAATATTTGTAAGAGGTCAATGATGTGAAATGAGGCAGTGCTTTTCCTTGAACTATTTAGCTTGGATATACTGACCTCTTGTGGACAAAGTGGAAATGAACATTAAATCACTACAGAGTTATTAATCAGTGATTTCACCACACTGTGATTTCACTCCAAAAGTCTAAACGCAATAGACACAATAGTTCATGTACATGAACTGTTACAATTAATTATAACCAACATTAAACTAGATTCAGAACTTTTTTACCTAAACACAAGATTCCCTGCTTTGTCACATTTCCAGGCCTTTATAAGTGCAAAGTCTCCAGTGATGGCTTTTTCCATGACATAGTGCCTTCCATTGAACTCTTGAACCTGTCGCCAAAAACAACAAGGTTTTTACACCCTCTAGAAGGCTTCCAAACAGTGCAAAGGTAAACAATCCTCTGCATCTGTAGCTCTGAATTGTGTTTCCATCAATCGTGGATGCTCTGCTATAGTTACAAATCAAAGAGCAGAAATGTACCACAGACATCACTTTATAAAATATATTGGGTTCCTACCTCTCTTTTCTTACTGGAGATAGCTACGCTGCCATCTTTGTTGTATTTGATGGGTGAGCCACCCTCCTGAATGAGCGTGCCGTATCCCGTGGGGGTGAAGAAAGCTGGGATACCTGCACCACCTGCCCTTATCCTCTCTGCTAGTGTGCCCTGAAAGGAAAAATGTAGGACACTCTTAAAAATAAAGGTTCCTAAAGTGTTTGCAGAGTTTTAAAAATAATGCTTCCTGCTTTGGATGTATGGTTCTTTAAAAAAAAAAAAACAACTAAATTATGGCATTCTTTAAGGAAATGGTTTGGCAAAAATTAAGGCTAACATTGCTAACAAACACTAGACATTAACAGTCACCTAGTCATAGTCAACACCTGTTGACTAAAATGGCTGCCCACTGCGTTCAGCAATATGATGAGGTTTTGTTAATTTTTACGGCTCACAGTAAGCCGTTCTGTTCCAAACCACTTAAACAGGTCTGTGCAACCTTTATGAAGACCTGGATGTGGTTTAAGTCGGTTCAGAGAAGTTTTACAGATTTATTTACAAAAAAATATTTGGGTGACTATTGTCTAGGGTCTGTTAGCAACATTAGTGTTGTAGCATTGTGGCAATGTAGCTAAACTAATGAATCAAGATTTGGACAACAAACATGCCTTGACTGTTCGAATACATATAGTGGAAGTGGAAGAGTGTGTAGATTTTTCACTGAACCGTTCCTTTAAACTTTACAAAGGTTCTTCACACTTTTCCCATTGAAACGTTCCTGAGGGAACCAAAAATGCTTCGTGATTTGCTTTGACCTGCAGCGGACAGATTGATCACTAGAGTAAAGCTGAGACAAACTTACAGGGGACACTCTGTTGCGTGTTGTCACACATGCTGTACATGCTACTATCATGCTAAAGACACACAAAAAAGAATACGTTTTTGCCCTTTTTCTTTTTGTCATTTTTTGACGGAAGTGCAAACTTGTACCTGATGACACAGAATGTAAATTTAAGGTCAATGCAACTCATTATGCAACTATGTAATCAGTAAGATAATCACATTGCAATAGTAGAGGGCAAAGGCAGTAATAACTAAATAACCTAAGGGTTAAGCTTCCAGCTATATCACATCAGGTTAGGCCTTAAATAGAGGAAACTAGGCCTTGTTCAGCATTAAAGGACAATTCCACCTCAGCACAAGGCCTAGTTTCCTCTATCCAAGACCTAACCTGAGGCGATATAGCTGTTAGCTTAACTGTAGACATCTAAAGGTTAAGCTTACAGATATAATCCATAGTTTAGGCCTTGAATAGAGGAAACTAGGCCCTGTTCAGTGTAAAAAGGCAATTCTACCTCAGAAACTCTACCTGAGGGGTAAGCTCCACCTCCAGTTCTCCAGACAGGTACTGCCTCTCAAACTCCATGTTCTCTCCCACATATGAAGAGATCATCCGCTTGATCTGTTTGGTCTTTAGCAGCAGGCCCAGGCCAAAGTTATCCACTCTTTAAGCAGATGCCAATTTAAGGGGATTAAAACATATCATAACAGATTTCCTTGCAGCATCTGTATATTTGTTAAATCAGCCTCTCCCCCTCTGATCTAACCCCCTCTTTCCTGTGTGCAGACCGGACAAAGCTATTTCCCTTTCATATTGTCTAACATATTTGGACAGGAACCCACTGTATGTAGTGCACAGAACAAATGTTGTTATAACACAGTGTTCCCCCCATTAACATAATAGAGATGAAGTGCTTGTACCCAGCATTGTTGCTGACAGCTGTGAGCTGTTTCACTCTTGTTTTCAATAGGCCGTTGATGAGATTCTCCGGTATCCCACACAAACCAAAGCCTAGAATAGTAAAGTGAAAATGGATACACTTGGTGAACAATGCGTGTGTGTGTGTGTGTGTGTGTGTAAAAAGCACAGAACAAGGGACATCAATACAGGAAACAGCACTTAGGAGAAGAAAACAACTTAACAGATGGGAAAGAATCCATTTCAGATCTAAAAATAAGTGGTCAGTTGCACTTAAATGGAACTTTTACCCTTGCACTCTAACTGTGTATGTTTATAATATGACATTGGTGATAAACAAGTGGTGTTAAGGTACTAAAATTAGCATTTCCTTGGTAAGCACAGCCTGTTCAATCTGACTGATGTGGAAAGAATACCTCAAATCTATGGGGAGTTCATTCTACCCAAACACTGTGCTGCCAATGTCATGTGCCACAAGGCTTGTACATGTCGAAAACCCCTTGTTACCATGAGGCATGTCAGCAAGAACATAACTGTAATTACATGTGGAAATGATCAGTTATGTTCAACACAATCACATGGGGTTTCTGGGTGGTCCTGACTTGTAGTTGACTGGGAGGGTCCAGACCTTGCTCGCCTATTACATAACTTACATATGGATTTATGATAATACATGTACCAAACCAATTCCAAAAAAGTTGAGACAGCATGTCAAGTAACTAATAAAAACACAAAGCAGTGACCAGTAAATGTTTTGCTTTAATTTTATTGTATTTTAGTAAATATATGCTCATTCCAAATTTCATGCCTGCAATACATGACTCATCAGACCACAATACACAGCTCCACTGCACATCAGGAGATTTTAGATAAGCTCAAGTCCCGGAGATACATATGACTTCGACTGTGCATAGTACAACCTTAACTTTGGTTCAGATTCCCTGAATGTTTTAATGATATTATGGACCGGAAAGGTGAAAAACCTAAAATCCTTGCAATTGCTCATGAAAACCGTTATTTTCAAACTGTTGGATTTTTTGCTGATGCATTTTTGGCAAAGTGGTAAACCATGACCCATCCTTACTCATAAAGGACTAGACTTTTCATGGATGCTCCATTTATACCCAAGCATAATTGCATCACCTGTTTAAGATGTTTTTAACATTTCTAGTCTTAAATTGCACCTAAATGGCTAAACATTTCAAAATGAGTGTATATTTACAAAAAAAGAGAGTTAATAATGTAAAATATTAAATATATTTTATATATGTTACCTTCAAAAACAGATCAAAGTAGATTTGTAAATAACTGCTTTATGTTTTTATTTGTATTTTAACTACTGTCAAAACATTTTTGGAATTGGGTTTGTATAACTCAATTATATGTATATAGTTATACTCCAAGCTTATTGCATTTCATTTAATTGATTTTTCAAAAATCCTTTCAAGACGTAAACAAAGTCATTCAGAGTGGTTTGATGTGAAATGCTCTGTTACAGAGAAACTTACCGAATGCCTCTAAAAGCTACCTCACAGAAACCAAGTACACAAACTGGTTATGAATACTTTGCATGATGCCTGAGGGTTTGTGTTACCATAGTTTTAAGATGGTAGCATAGTTCACACCAGGGCAGAATGCATTCGATTTGTGCCTGAAACTGCCACAAAAGGTTTAATATACCAGGCCTTCAGGTCACATAAAGTCAGAAGAAGAGCAGAAAACGCATCATTTGTCAGTCACCTAATCCACAGCAGCCAACTTATTAAAGTTGTCAAGTGCCATTACCAATATGAGTTAATCAGGAAACGTTTATGACATGATTACTTACCACAGGGCCTCAATAAGAGAAAAAAAAAAGGTTTTCATGGACATTTCCCCCTTAAATCATTTTGACTTGTGGTCAGGGGTCACTTAACTGGATTCAGTTTTTTAATAGGCCAGAATGAGTTTGTGTTCATACCTCCAACCAGTAAAGTGGAGCCATCTGGAATGTCTCTGACTGCTTCTGTAGGGCTGCCATAAAAACATACGCTTCTGGAGTGGGAGGTAGAAAACCAGCAGCTGACGCATTCCTGCAGAGGAAACAGGACACACAAATTCACATGACAACAGACACATTCATAAATGTCAGTGTGGGGAAGAAACAGTCTCTTGTTTCTGTTTTACTGTGTTAGGAAAGGACATTGAACAGATTGAGTTCAAAGCACTTTCACCCTTTCTGACCTATAGTGCTGCCTTTCCAGAGGGAACATGGTCCACATATTGACAAATTAGGGCTTGTTAGTAGCCCAGTTTCTCTGGTTCTCTAGTAAAAAATGTACCTCACTGTAAGAACTGAGAAGCATCCATACTCTAAAATTCATTTCGGCCAGCAAATATGCCACAACGTCTGATGGGGACAATCAAAAAAGGCTTCATTTTGATGTGGCTTTGTTCTGAAAATAGGCCACTAAAGGTGAGAGGCCTTTATTTCACATAGGATGGTAGATAAATGCAGACAAACAATAGATATCTTGATTAGTATCAGGATACCTTTGATGAAACATTTATGTATGTCTGATTACTTAAAAACATGGGTTTTTTATGCTGGACAGAACTCTGAAAAGCTGATGTGGCAATGTGGACTCTAAGCACGCTCCTGCAAACAAAGTGGCTGTTTGAACAGGAAATCAATGCGGTGACATTAGTTCAGCATGTCCCTTAGAGGATGGAAGACAGTTCCAAATCCAAACCATTACTTATGACTATATTCATAAATCTAAGCTGTTCCCCTGTTCCATAGTAGTAACAATGGTTGGCACAGGACAATTTATGACCCATCAAAACCGAGCATATATATTCCTGGGATTGCCCTTTAGGTATTTCTTACAAATCAAGTAATCAGTTGAGTGCCCAAACTATCACAGCTTAGAGGATTCACTAACACAGATAACAAAATGTACCAAACATTGTCATTTACTGATGTCACTCATAAATAAACTAATTCAGAGAAAAATCACAAACATGATTATTTTTGTGTGAATGCATGCATTTGAAGTCAAATCTTCTGAATCCAGAAATCAAAGCCAAAATACACAACTTACCTTGTTATACTCAGAACAGGTAATTCCATGAGCTCTAAATGTTACTGATATGCTTCTAAGAAACCTAGCTGACCTAAATGCTGCTCTTTGAAAAGCCATATTCAGAACAACTGATGCTAACTTTTGAAGAAATGTGCAGGCAAAGAAATCACTTTTCGCAAAAAGACCAGGACTGATCCTGCTGCGCTAGAAGGACAAGAGGAGGGCGGATTTTAAAGGGCGTTTAGGGACAGCGTGGGCAAGCACCCTTCGCCTTTGTCCCCTCTCACTTGTTCCCCACAGGAACAGAATACAGTTTAATTCAACAACTATTCAGCATAGAATAAGAATGAAATCGAGTGAAAGTGGGCCATAAAGTACAAATGCAGCCTTATTTCACTGACCGCCCTGAGACTTAATATAACTTAGTAGGCCATAATTTACAAATGTAGCCTCTCTCCAACCCAAATCGTCAGTCCAAAGAAAAAATTTATCACCAAAATAGTAACTTTACAGAAGAGGGCAAAATGTTCTTAACTTTTAATGTATGTCAGTGGAAAGCAGTTTTGGGGCATTTCTATTAGTCCATTCATCATTAAAATTTCACACAACAGCTGCCATGCTCAAATGATGTAGAAAAGTAAAAATCACAAAAAAAATGGAGATATATGATTTTCTTTGGACAGCAACAAAACACAACTAGTGAAGTGAAAAGTGAAAACCAATTACAAGTGACACAAGGCAATATAAATGATAAACGTGGCTGCTCAAAGAAGGCTCAGCCATGCCCCCAAACAATATCAGGTGCAGAACATGCTGTACAATACAGACTAATTATACCTGCTCAGTGGCATGGTTCAGCAGAGTGCAGTGAGTCACACGTTTGTGAGCTGAACATGCCAGGGGTCAAAGATTGCCTCTGCTGGAAAGTATAACAGATGCAGAGCACCAGATGGCTTTTTCTTGGGAAATGGCTAAATGGATACTGACATACGATGCAGGCCTTATTTTGCGAGCAGGGCAAGTGAGGCAGCTACCACCACACTTTCAGATTAGAGGAGGCAAACATAGACCTAATGATTTCCAGTGGCAGAAAAAAAGATTTTAGGAAGAGAATTCAAATTGCATATTCATATTGAGGAGATATAGATTATCTCCTGTAATCAAGTTAGATTTTTTTTTTTATGTAGAATATGTTGCTTACGAATACATTCCTAACACCTAGGAGTAAGTTCTTTGGCCATTTTGTGTCTGTGAGAAGGACACTCTGACATGAGATAAGAACCTGTTATTTCCATCTATCAGCTATTTTAGCAGATGTGCTGGAACCACTCAGGGTCATGAAGCAAATCAGAAGTTAAGTTTTATTTACTTGTAAAATGCATTCAAACTTCACATTTAAGAATACTGAGTATGCTATGGCACAAAAATAACATTTTGCAAAGAGAATTATATTTATAAATTAGAAAAATAAGAGTTAATTTATAGAAACCAACAAAATCGCTAAGAATGCTAAGAAGCTTCTTGGGCACAAAACTCTTCAGTCTGTAGGACTCCAAATTTACTGATCTTAACCAGATTTACTTTAGTCACTAAGGATTACAGAAGAAATAGAATGTGTTACTGAATTTGTCAGTAATTTTAACAAAGCAGTAAAGTAAAAGTTATTATCATGTTTTACAGTGTGTAGTAGAGGTTTCGGAATTAGGTTTTCTTATCTTTGTATAACTGGGTGAAAGGTGACCAATTTGAGAACCTTCTAGGCCTTTAGCCTGACTGACAGCGACCCTTGCGATCTTTGTTGACTGAATCTCACCAATGACATTGTGCTCATTTTGTTTCTGAGCCCATCTAGGTCTGCATTATAACAATTTTGATTTGTAACGATGAATCATCATTTGAGTATGTAGATTGTCTATTTTACATATAATTTGCATAAAGGTATAACTGCTATGACAAACCTGTGTTAGATGGGGAAGAAGGGTGCCCTCATCCCCCTACTTTTTCTTTCTCTCTTTCTCCCTCTCTCTTTCTCTCTCTCTCTCTCCTTTTAGAGTTTTAGCCTGCTGATTTTCCTTAAGCTTTTGCCTTAGTTAAGCCTTAGGTTGTGTGAGGTTATGTGTATTTGTGTGACCGTGATAAACTGTTGAGATTATTTTTCTTTATTTTTAGCAATTCTTTTAATTATGTATTTTTATCCATTTGTTCAATTATGTTGCTGTAATCCTGAAAAACATTTTTCTTATCAAAGTTTATAATCTGTTTTGCTTTTAGAATTCAACACGTGATCTTCTCTTTTCAGTTTTTGGGGTATACTGCATCACAGAAATTATGAATGAATGTTTTTATACATTTATAAATTTTAATCTTAGTTTTGCAGTGGTAAATTGGCCAACAGTATCAATAGTCATGTCTAGTAGAATTTGCAAACATTTAGAAAAAAAAAATAGCTTGCATTATGTATAATGTCCAAAGCATGTGAGTGGAGTGGGAGAGGAGCGTGAGCAGACCGATGTGATTTTTGCTGAGAGTGGCTTTTCAGAAAGTTGGAGTGCCAGTGTTCCCTCTCGCTCTGAAATCACTCCATCCCACGAGCCAGAGCAGGTTGTCTGATGCGTGAATGAGAATTGAGCGAGGAGCAGGAAACAGAAAACCCGGAGCGGCGCTGGAGCAGAGTGATTACGCTTTGAGTGAGGAGCAGAAATGTCTGCCACTCCACTCACATGCTCTGACACGGTCTCGCTACGCTAACTGTCTGTTAACTCTCTACCTTTTTTGTTGCTGAAGCTTTGCCAGGTAACTGATATACCGAAAACAAGATTGTCACTGATTGGGGCTTTGGATGGGAGAAACAGAAATAATTTACGTTAATTGATTTTCATAACAAACAAAACAAAACTAATTCACATACATGTTACTTGTCATTGTACCTGTCATTTGTATATTTCCCTTTTAAAGAATGTGATTCTACAGGATGTTATAATTTGCTGCTTGATGCTGCGTCACATCAAGTAAACATCTTGCCCCACTCAAATAACCACGGCCTCTCACCCAGCCCTCACCTTTCACCGTCACAGCTACCGTTTCACATACCGTTCTCTAAAGGGAAATTACAGTATAAAAACAGTGATGTCACATATCACAAACATTCAATTTCTGTGTTACTGATTGATTTAGCAGACTCTCTTTCACTTATGTTAACAGGTTTTCTGTGGGGTAACTGCATCTATTCTGTCCTCACTAAAGTGAGTTGGGCATGTAGCTTTGCTCCAATAACTATAAAGCTAGGCTCCAATAACATTCAGAAACAGGCTGTAAGTTTAAATCTCTTCCAAAGAAATTAATGTCCAAACTGTAACAATCAAAGTAAAGAATAAGTTACTTTAATGTCTGTTATACGCTTTAAATGTCTATGTTTATTGTAGGGATCTGTAATGAAATGCAAATGTTAAACACTGATGCTAACATAACATTGAAATTCTAATACGGGCTACCAGAATTTAGCATTATCTTAGTGATGTGGCAAATTGGCTAAACAAACGCTACTTACAAAGTACAAAGCATTAAACTTTGCTGTCTGACTTCTTTGGTTGACACATTCCCATGATCTGGGAATGTGTGGGAATTGTTGAGCTTTCCAGCACAACGTCCACACCCCTGTTATGCCTGCAACACTGAGACAATCAATGAGAACAGCGAGAGCAGCTTTTTCTCCACAGAGGAATGAATGACAGGGAAAGACATCATGCAAAGACTAAATTTTATACTCTTCACAGTTGTCTTTCAATGAGCACAGGAAATTATATTTAATTGGATAAACAGGTAAATATCTCCTTTAAAGTGGAGTTCCTGGGTAACTACATGGCTGTGTAACTAGCTAATGTAGCTTAAAGGTGGAGCTTTTGCGGATGTGAGCTGCAGCTGGCTCAGGGGTTCCCACAGTCTTGGGGACCCCATGTTCTGCAAATTTTTGTGTTTGCCTGCTCTAACACATCTGGCCCAGCACTGAAGGGCTTGCTAATTACTAAATGAGGGAGACCAAAAATGTGCATAGTGTGGCATCCACCAGACTGAATTGGGAAGCCCTAAGCTAACGTTAGCTGTTTTGAAACTCTTGCCCCGCCACCAAAGCACAAGCATGTGCTCTGCATAGGCTAGAACACCTGAAAGCTGGAGATCACTGAGCTATAACTGACTGCCACAAATAGAATGACACGGATATAGTGATACTAGCAAGGCTTAAAGTTCTCCAGCACTGCGTTGGATTTCCAGAGTAGGGAGAAGCAGTTTTAGATTTAAAAAATAGATTATTGTAGACAGAAACTTCTGGTCCTAAAATCTGATTGGCTGAGCTGAGTTCAAGCGTTGTAAATTATTTTCTGTATGTAAAGCTGGTTTATGAGGAGCCTGGCCTTTTCAAAAATATAACTGCAAAATGCCAGAGGGTGCCCGCAAGCGAGTCCTCAATGAATGGCAGTGAATGGACCTAAATGGCTAAAAACAAAAAGTTAAAATAGTTTCTAAACACTTGCCCAGAACTCTCCTTTAATTTTAGAAAGTAGATAAATGTATTTCACTAAAACAAAACTGTATATACTGTATTTTTTCTACAGCAAACAGGTTTTGGGCAGCAGAACTCTACCATTACTGCTACTGAGTGCTGACTGGTTGGTGAGCAGAGCAGCTCATTGGCTGTTTACACTCACTGACGTCATGAACGTCCATGAGGCGCCATTGTAAACGTCTATAACTTTCAAAAGCGCTTAAACATATAAACAGTGTTAAAATGTTTGTTTTTTTTTTGTTTTTTTGCTGTTCAGTGTTTACGAAATGAATGTATTATTTTACACTAAAAATGTTTCAGCATTTATGATTTTGCTCAAATGCTCCATCTTAAACCACTCATTTTGGACTGGCTCGGGAGCGCCCTCTAGCGCTTAAGAAACCCGGAAGACATTACAAAGTGCTAATTCTCTGTACAAAGTCTCTGCTATGTAACTACACACCTATGACCGCTTCACAACAACTGAACTCTGCATTACCTTGTACCGTTAATGGAATAATATTTGACTCTTATGTTGCTTGCAGGAACCACCGAGTGTACTGATGAAGTAAGAACCCATTTTCTGTTTAAACGGAGGGTCTGACAACTTGTTTTCTCAGCCTATAGCTAGACTGACCCGTAAGCTAACAGGGTAGGTTTTAATATAGGTACATGCTAGCTAAACAACTTCATCATTAATATCACAGGCTTGAATTAAAAGTACTTACGATATGACTCACTGTAAAACGGCAATATACAAGAATAATGAATGATGTCCGTGTTTCAGTCAGATCTGTCGTAACGCTAAGTCGTGTCAAACCCTGGCTGAATCTCAAACGGCTCCGTGCTCCCTAAATAGTGTGCTAGAGAAGGCTTGAAATTCAAGCTTCTACTACCAAATAGTGCACTGTTTGTCAAGTAAGGATGTGGCTAAACCGAAACGGCTATTTGCTAGCTGTATTATATACTATTGGGAAGTAGGAGCCTGTATTTATATCCATACGTAGCGCACTATGTAGCTAGGGAGCAGGGAGCCATTTGAGATTGAGACCCAGCGTGGGGGGAGGAGCGTCGTTAGCTTGGAGCGAAACGAGACTCGCGGTGGTATTTTGGTGACCAAAAAGTACTTATAAAGTGACTTTTTTGCATTAAGTGCTATGTTATGGAAAGTTTAAATGTTCATGAAATGACCGCAATATACAAGTATGGGCAACCAAACTTTCTTCTACTCAGCTTTATTTCTATGAACACCCTTCACCATGATAAAACTGCAGTTTTTGGCACGGTGTTCTAACAATTTGAATGAAATGTGCAAATTATCTGTCTAGCATATTTAGAGCAAAGTCTGCATCACTCTTCCTGCCTTTTATCTCAAAGGTGAGAAGCCACACTGATGATTACTTCAATCTGGGTCAGTTATTCTCTTCTTTTAAGTTTTGGCAGTGTAAGCTGTTATATGTAGTGGCAGAACTGGCGATTTTGGTGTTGTTTTTATCATAAGTTTGCTGAAGAATGTACCAGCTGTCAGTGGGCTTGATCAGAGCTCACTCTAATTGTGCACACGGACTTCTTACTCACTAGAGCCTGTCTGAAAAAAAAAAACATCCTTTCTCTTACCGAAGTGTGCAAAAAAACGTCTTTACAAGTCATCACGTTTTTTGTTGTCAACATATGCTCACGTGATCATGTTTTTTCACGTGAACGTGTTTTCACATCTAAACACACTTTTTCACAAGTGATAATACATTTTAACGTGTGAAACTCATGACTTTTTTGTCAAGGTCCACAACTCACACAGCTGTATTTTACTTTAAACAAAGTGGACCACAAAGTGAATGTAAAATTTGTAACATAAAAATTGGCATACAATCAAATAACATATCCAGTACCAAAACATCTACCCATCTGAAGGACAAAGAGAGGGCAAAGAGAATCAGGTACAACATAGCCAGCCCCTGTTAGTCGACTAAGTTAATAATAGCTCTGTAAATTTCCTGACTCGGGTCAAAAATATTTAATATTGTACACTGATTTTGCTGGATGTCCTTCTCTATGTTTTTTTTTTTTGTTTTTTTTTTTTTTTGTTTTTTTTTTTTTATT
>JAILXH010114581.1:41354-57258 GCA_023558415.1 Piaractus mesopotamicus
TCCAACATTTCTGGCTATATGTTGTGTGTTTGAAGCATCATTGACAGGCAAGTAAAAACTACCTTGTCCTGATTGGTTGAATGTTGGATAGTCCATTTTCTTTCTCCTGTTTACAGAGCCTGGGGCAGTAACACAGACAGGACTTTTTCCTCAGAACATTTTTTGACAGCTAACGTAATTTGAGGAGAAATTTGCCAAATATTGCAAAACGTGTTCTGGCAATCACTGACTCCTCTTTAGCAAGCGATTCAGTGGGAGCTCTAATATTAAGTTTATAACTGAATTTATCTAGTATCTGTGATCAAAATAGCCTCCTACAAGCTGCTTGTGTTCTGATTGTGCCTAAAAGTAGTACGCAGTCTACAGTATTTGACGAATTTCTACAGATATGTGGATAACGTACTATCTTGCCAAATATTCCAGGAGGCAGCCAGAGCTATCATCATGACGTACTGCATCCCATTGTGTGACACGGTCATTTCGAGAGGGCATGTCCATGGAAGTAACCATCTGGTGACCTTGTAGAAGGTACATAATGACAACTGTTGCATATCAGATGTTACTATGAAGAGTGGCATGCACTACACTGCTACAGTACAGTACACAGTTTGCTATTTCAAACACAGTCATAATTTACATGCCTCGCTGATGAAATCCAGGCATTTCACTGACAAACAGTGTGCTAATTCTAGCTCTTGAAGTGGTGTAGAACAGTATGGAATGTGATTAAAGTGTTTTGGTTTTGGTGGGTGAAGTACCTCTGGCCTCCATCTCAATATAGTTTGTCCCCTCCCCACTTTAAAAGTAAGATCCATCCAATGCTGGGAGCAGGTTCAGCAACTAACATGTCTTAACAATCTATACTCTGCCATTTGAAACATGGAAAAGGTTGATAATGTGCAGGTTATAAGCCGACCCATTACTTTTATTCATGTAAACCTTCATTTCTTTTGTATTTTAGTCATAATATTTAAGTATATAATACACATCAATACTAGTTATGTTACTTAATAATAAAATATGTCTTGCAACTCACTAAACCTGTCCCTTCTCTCTGTACACCACTCTATACCCCCTTCGCACGTGCTCTTGATGGGTCACGTGTACAGCAGCTCCTGCTGTTCAGAAGTGCCTGAAGGACTGGGGGAGAGGTTATGGAGGACTCGGGGAGAGGGCATGGAGGAGTGGGGGAGAGGGCATGCAGTGCATCCCAAACAGCTCCAGGCAATCAGCCCTTCTTAGCTAATCCGCAAGTTTTGCCAAAAAATAGGCAGAAACTCGAAGTAAGCTTGCTTTGCATGTTTAAACCACACGCCAAACAGCTGTTTGTGCATTAATCGATCTTTTCCTTCAGAAAGTCAGTAGCCTAATGCTTCCCGTGACGATAAACAAGCGATCGATTCGTCACCCCTGCTGCAGCTGTGCGTGCTTATTCAGCCAAATGGGAAAACGAAATATACGAAAGAATTAACGCAAATCACGCGGAGCACTAGGCACGACTTCGCGAGGCCACTGGAAGCTTGGAAAACAGGGAGCAGTACTGCGACGGCAGGGCTGCAGACTCCTCCTCCTTCTCCTCCTCCTTCAGTGGACGAATGTGAAAATGCCTTGTGCTCCCAGCGCACCGCGTTTGGACAACTTGACGCGTCGCCTGTTTGAGCGTCTGAGCGTGCTGTTTGTGTGAGGAGCTTCCTGAGTCACCGAATGTGCTTTGGCTCGATGCTGGTTTAGTGCTTTAGCTGCTTTAGCGCTGCTGCTGGAGTCCTAGACAGAAGCTGTCGAGGAATCAGGGCTACACGCAGATCCCACCGAAGACTGTGTAATGTGATTGCCTGTGCGGTTTTGCTTGACCCGAGGAATAAGCGTCCAAGTTCAGGAACTGAAAGCTCTTTCTTATCAGGTGTTTTGAAGCATACTCTTATCAGAGGTGAGTGTTGAATTGCAGTAGCAGTGGAGGGACACAGACAGGTCTCTCAAAAACATGGTGTTGAGAAACTGTGTTTTCACCCTGTTGATTGGAGGCTGTGTAACTTGTGGGCACTCCCAGCCTGTTATTCAGCCAGATAATTGTTTTCCCCATGGTTGGTTAAGACAGAACTTAGCTAACCCAAACAGCAGCAGTTGTCACGTTCAGCACAACATTGTAAGCTATGGCTGTGATGCCCAGTGCATTGGGTCAGCTCAGGCTAATGGCAAATAACAGATATGCCTTAAAGTGATATTTAATTTGTGAGCTAAGGAACCCGTCAAGTGTTGAAGGACTGGCATTGAGATCCAGATTAGTTTCTATTGCACAATCTTGCTCCAAGATAACAGGCATGTTTGGGGTGACCTTACCCAGAATGTAAGATAACACTAGAAGAACATAATAATTATTATTATTATCACTGAAAGAGACTTAAGCAGACCTTTGTGGTGGGAAAGTTATGGCTTTCCCACCACAAAGCTGTTTACAACTCAGACTATCTATCATAGTCCTTAAAGGCATTTGAACCCACTATTAAAAGGGGGTTGAATGCCTTCAAGGACTATAATACATACAAGCACAGACACATGGAGTAGGATGTCAGTATGTCAAGTATTATAATCGTCCTATGTGCATGATTGTTTACATGTGAATATAGTACACTATATATATAATTAAGATAAATTTAAGGTATCTAAGCTGTGATAGTGCATTAATGATATAATAATAACAATAATGATGATAATAATAAATCCCATGCATTTTCTTCTAGATAAGACAGTATAAGCGTTAGCAAAAAGTAAAATCTGTAAAAATGGTTTCAGCTGATGGTTAAAGTGTCTCCTTATTTTGAGTACATGTAAACATTAATCATTAAACATGAGCTAATCCTCCCCATTTTTTTTTTCCTAGATAACGTTCTCTCTTTGAAGGTCTGCTAGGATATATCTGTCATATGGCTATGAAAAGTGGTGTAGGATGTTAACTTTTATCTATCAATGCAGTTCTGAAAACTTTAATTGAAAAAACATATTTGTATATTTGAGAGGATGTTTAATGGCTGCATGTGAATATCATTGACAATTAAACATTTATAAACATTCTCCTTATAGTAAACTGTGGCTGTTAGAACAGATGGTGTGGCCGAGAAGCTGAGCCTCGCCTTATTAGTGCAGAGGGAATATGTGCAGTTTTGAGATGCTGATTCTGAGAATGCAGTTTCCAGTAGCACTGAAGAACTGGAGCGTGGCCAGGAAACAGAGGGGATATATTTCACAAGCTCTGGACAGGGCTGTTATACCATTAGTATGACAAATGATGGTCCTTCACATGCTATAAAAACAAATGGAAATTGTTTACAGATAAATGCAAACCAAAGATGTCGGTTACTTCAGAAAGTACATCAGCGTTTTCATCCCCTCTTGTCTTTTGGCCCACGTATTTGTTAGATTTAACAGTGGACTATAATAGAGAATTTATGACAATTTCAGATTATGCTTTAAATAGAATAAAGTGATGAGATGCATCGATATGGGAATTGTGAGCTGATGCCAAGATTCGAAACTTTTCATGTACATATCCACTGATATTAACACCGATGCTGATACATGAACATTTAAGTTTATATCCATTTGGTAAAATTTTGGATATATTGAGTTTTTGAAAAGAATAACAGCTGTATAATGGAAAATACATTTTAATTTATCTAATAAAGGTGATATTAATCATAATTTAGTATTGATATTGAGTATTCGTGTCTGCAAAGCCCACTAACAACAACATGTATCATAAAAAAAAAAGATTAATGAAAGTGGTCTATAATGTGCTTTGAAATTAAACCCTTCACTTATAAAAATTGGGACCACATTTATCTGAAAACATTATGGAGAAATATAACCTTTACTCCTGTAGGGTTACAAATGCAGTAAAATAAATAATATGCAGCTCTGCCTCACCTAAATGTTCTTCTATGCCAACTAAGTGCAATAAATAAATCTTATTGGTTTAAAATATCAGTCTAATTTAAATATCTGTCCAGTGCAGACACTTTAAGCAGTTATTTGCCAGTACTGATCGATTTTGATGTTGTGTACATTCCTAACTTTAATAAAGGCCTGTCTTTATAAGCTCTAACAGCTTATCTGTATTGTTGATTAGTAATGATAGTCATGATATTAGTAATATGATATTAGTAATATTTTTGGCTAGTATTGATAACAGTACATGATAAGGGTGATATAAAGTGATATAAATGTGATAAGAGTTTAGAACGTTTCTAGTTGTTACATATCTGTTAACGTTGTTTGTTCAGGGTTTGTGCCATGGGGACCGATCAGTCCTTCTTCATCTGTCTCTTCCTTATTGCTGCTGTCACCACAGAAGACCTGAAACCCACAATACAAGGTACAGTGTTTTTTTATTTAAATTAGTTTACATGTTTTCTTCTTTAAAGGGAAAGGTCTTTGCTTTTAATTTGGCTCGCTCTATTGTTAGTTTTACACATATACCACAACAAAGGTCATAGAGAGTATGTTGTGCTTTAGAGCACTGCCACAAGAAACAGGATGTTTTTATTGGGAAACTCCTTCTGAACCCAGAGGAGCAGTCATTAGTGGTATTAAGAGAACTTCTTTGCCCGTTGCAGAAGCTCTGAAAAGCCAGCGCCTCTACAAGAATTTGCATTCCCTCTCAAGGGCCTCTCAGCATGTTCAGATGGTGTCATACAAAAGTCCCTTAACAATGTATAATTCAGTGCTTTGTTTTATTTATTTATTTATTTTTTGACAACTGCCCTCAAGTGTAGTGAATGTAGTCTGCTTTAAACAAAACTAAGTGCAATCATTTGTACCATTAAATACACCAAGGAGGCAACTACTCAGGCTGGGCCTTGACTAAAATAGAACAGTGCAGGAAAACTCTGCAGGACGAAGGCAGATGTTTTACGCAATTTTACAAATGTTTTCCAAACTTTTAGTCAATAGAGCATAACATATTTGGTGTCTTAAGTCTGATTCTTTTGCAATGGAGCTACAAGCCTACAGTAATAAATAGAAGTCTATGTCATCACCAGGGTATTAGGTGACAGACTCTCATTACTCTACACTACTCTACCCCCTTCGTTTATTTACTTTCCAGTCAAAACTGCCATCAAGTGCAAGCTATTCATTTTCAGGACATATTTCTTATGAGATTAAATATACAATAATCCACCTGCATAAGGAAGGAGAAAGTCAAGTGAAAATTAGTGAAAAAACAAAAATATTCAAAACTGTAATTAACATTATTAAAAGATACAGAGAAAATGGGACTCCTAACAACTGTCCAAGACCTGGTAGACCATCAAAACTGTGCCCATCAGATAAACAGTACTTAAAGCTTTCATCTTTGAGAAAGAGGAGAAAATCAAGCTCCACTCTTACTTCAGATCTGAAAGAATCCACAAGAAGCCAAGAAGCCTTTACTGAGAAAAGAAGTAGGAAAAAAGCAAGAAAATTTGAAAATAAAACAAAGAAGCTGCTGGTATTATCAGAAGAGTTGACTGACCATCCCAGAGTCCAGACCTCAACATTATTGAATGTGTTAGGGATTACGCGGACTGTGAGAGAAAAGAAAATGCAGCCAACTTCTAAGACTGAACTTTGGAGTGTGGAAAAACATCCCTGCAGATTTCTGTGAAAAACTGAAGTCTCCCGAACAGGATAAAAGCAGTAATAAAGTCCAAGTGTGGTCACTAAATACTGAAAATACTACAATGCTGTTGTGGCTTCTGTGTCGTTTTTTGTTAAATATATATCTTCTGATTTTTTTTTCTGCTGGAAAACAAAAGAACTTGCACTTAAAAGACATTTCATCAGAAAATTAAATAAATGAAGGGTACTTTCAAACCTTGTGACAGTATTGTACCTATATCTGTCTGGTAGCTCCAGTGCAATTTGATCTTTCCCTAAACCATTGCTTTAAATTTGATTGACTACGAATCTCTTTACTTAACTTTCAAATCCTTTTGTTTGCATATTTTGAACTTTGAACTGAGCTATAGCTGATTAGAAAGAACTGCTGTTGAGCTTTGATCTGGAAGATGCTAAAACCACATGTAGTCTTTCATGTACATCTCTCAGCATTGCTGTTGACGTTACGTAGAGATTTGCAGGCTGCTTCATGTTGAAAAACATACACTCCCCTGTTATCTGTTACTCTTGGATGCAGGTAATGGTCCATAAAATTACCTGTGCTTTTGAACATGGATGATCATTATGAATTCAGTGAGGGAGAGCAGTAGCTATGGGCAGAGAGGAGGAATTGAATAGAGAGACAGGGAGAAAGAGGGAGAGAGAGAGCATGTTGCCCTATGAAATGAAAGCTCAACCTTGCTATAATGCGAAATTTAATTTACCATTTTCTCTTTGAGTGGAGGCTGTGCACATGTAGGCCAGAAACATCAAACTACCTGAATAATGTTGTACTGGCTAGTTTAAAAAAAACAGGTGAACAAAAACTGAACCTGTTTTTAATGTATTGTGTTAAAAAAATCAGTATGTTTTAGTGAACAGGAATAAAATCAGGAAACATAGTTAACAGAAAATTACACAAAAGCCTTCAACATTAAGTGTAATATCAAATTTATAAGTATTTAATTTGTCTTTACATCAGTGCACCCTACAGCCACTTTAACTCTTCCATCCTTCCAAAATTAAAAACAATGAGTTACAGCTGTGGCCTCCCAACAATAGCTGCTTCCAAAGGAGCCACTGACATTATGTTCCCCTTTGAAGAGACACTAACATTCACACAAATAACTACCCAAACTCACCTTACCTGCCTTACAAATTTGTCTCTCAAGTGCATCTAAAATAGCTAAAGGAGATATTTCTGAGGAGATTATATCCACTAATAACAATCTACTTGCATAAAGAAGGGAAGAGTGAAAAAAATAAGTGAAACAGGAGTTTCCAAAATTAGAGTTAAAAAAAATGTATTAAACGATACAGTGAAAATGGCACTCTTAACAACCGTGCAAGACCTTGTAGATCACCAAAACTGTCTTCATCAGATGAACAGTACTTTTATCGTTTTTTGAATAAATCGATTGTAAGAGGCAGAAAATGCAACCAACTTCTAAGTCTGAATTTTGGAGGTATGGAAAAACATCCCTGCAGATTTCTTTCAAAAGCTGAAGGGAAGTTTCCTGAAAAGAATGGACGCTATAATAAAGGCAAAGGGTAGTCACTAAATACTGAAAATACTGCAATACTGATGAGGCTTCAGTGTTATTTTCTGTAAAATGCAAGTTTTCCACTTTTTCAGAAAATTGGATTACTTATCATTAAATGGGAATTCCACTGATTTTTCAAAATTTCTACACTGTTTTGCCTTAAAACATCCTCTATGCAGCTGTCCACTATGAATGTATTTTTAAAAAGATATTTTAGGCCAAAACCTTTTCTGAATACGGACATAAATCTATGTCTCAGGCATTGGGTAAAGTGTTCATAATGATTTCACATAACAGCTTTCTGTAAGGAAACATTTAGCTGCATTAAACTCTTCACACCACTGTGAACAAAGTCTTAGTAAGTTTCTCCAGAATGGAGCACTTCACATTAACCTGAATGACTTTGTTTACATCTTAACCGTGTAATTATACAGAAATTTTGAAAATTTAGTGGAATTCCCCTTTATTGACTATTTTGACTAGATATTAAATAAATGAAAGGGTGGTCTCTGATTTTGCACAGTATTATATGGCTTTGCATTACCATTCCTCCTAATGTTCAGACCTGATGAGAGTGACACTGATTATTAGTTTGATACACTAATCTGATTGTTGCAGTCAATTACACATGGATTGATATATTGATGTGATATCAATTGGTGGTACTCACTGCAATACCGTATATGATCATTCCAGTTTAAAAATAAAAGAGAAATCAATGACAGTAAAGCATATCTGTATCTGTTTAATTTGTGCCCTGTAGGTGTAACAGAGAAACTTCAGGTTTGAAAGTTGATAAACAGGATATTAATATTTTGGATCTCTGCCAAAATCAGACTGCTGCTTGCTGCATGCTGACACCCTGCTCCCAATTCCACATTTATTCCCTGGTCTACCTTTTCTATTCAATAGCTTTGTTAGACACTTATTCATTTGGAATTGCAGCCACGGCTGCTCTTCTTGATTTACCAGAGAAACAAGCTCCAAACATTTGATTTGGTGAAGTATACAAACAGAACAATGTTATGTACATGTTTGTTTAATAGAAGAGTCATAACAAATGTAATAAAATGAATCATGATTGATTTGAGTTGCCTGGATTTATATAGACTTGCCTGCTTAAGTAAAGACCTAAAATAATAGGTGGTTCAGGGTAGGGTTTTCTGAGAAAGCTCTGGCAGAAACCCCACACTGCCACTCAAATGCTCTTCTTACATGTGAAACATGCCAGCAAGCCTTTCCAGGAAACCATAACCGATTGCCTCACAGGCTACGGTACAAGTAGGCTCTATGTTACCTCCTGTTAGTCCTACAGTGGAGATCAGAGTAAAGGACATCTTCTGCTTTCTGAAAACTTGGTTAAGATCGTGAGCTTGTAGGACATCCCATTCCAAAACCATGTGCTGTTGCCTCCCCCTTTGCAGCAAGAACAGCGAACACTCTTCTGGGAAAGCTTTCCACAAGATTTTGAAGCGTGTCTTTGCGAACTTGTGCCCATTCAGTCACAAGAGCATTTGTGAGGTCAGGCACTGATGTTGGACAAGAGCACCTGGCGTGCAGTTCCTCCACACCCGACTCATCAGTCCATATCGTTGTAGTCCTCGCTTTGTGCACAGGGGCACAGGCATGCTGGAACAGGAAAGGGTCTTCCCCAAACTGCTGCCACAAAGTTGGAAGCATATGATTGTCTAAACACGTCTTAACATTATTCTTCACTGGAACTAGGGGCTGGGCCCAAACCCTAAAAAAAGACCCAGATTATTGTCCCTCCTCCACCAAACTTTATTGTTGGCACTGTGTATTCTGATGTCTAGTGTTGTGCTGGCATCCGCCACACCCATATTTGTCCACCACTCTGCCAGATAGTGAATCATGATTGATCACTCCAGAGAGCGTTTCTACTGCTTCAGAGTCCAGTTACAGCATAGTTTACACCTCTCCAGCTGACACTTGTCATTGCACATAGTGATATTAGACTCGTGTACGGCTGCCCAGCCATGTAACCCCATTTCATACAACTTGTGCTGTTGTTGCTTCCAGGGGCAGTTAAGAATTCTGTAGTCAGAAAATGTAAAATGATAGGTGAGTTTGATACGCTACAAGCTTCAGTACCCAGCACAACCACTTTGTGGCTGAGCTGTTGTTGCTCCTAGACGCTTCAATTTCACAGTAATCAAGTGGCATAATACGACAGTGCCACAGTACGACCCAATCTACTGTCAGCGTTTGTCTATGGAGAGCGCATGGCTATGCCTGTTAGCTGTTAGCAGTGAGTGTAGCTGAATCACCAGAACTCAATAATTAGTAGTGGTGTCCACATACTAGTGTACATTAGTTGTTAAAAAGTATTTTTTTTCCTTCTCCTGTAAAGTTACCATTTTGGAGATAGAAGATTTTGTCCTGACATAATATCATAATCTTAGGTACATTAAAAAGGAAGTGTTAATAATCCAAGTGACAATCTATGAAAGAGCATCCAAGCAAAACGTCAGTATTGTTTGTATCAAGCTACTGAAATGTGAAATATCAAGTGTGACAGTGACATTTCTATGCCATAATTGAAGCATGTCTTACCCTTGAGAAGAAGCAAAAACTGCCCTCAACAGAAGGCCAGTCAGACATAGTCTGGTGATTTCTCTAAAACACTTGATTTAACTGATTAGTTAATTGTCAGTGTGTAGTTAATTACAAAAGGGAAATCACCAAACTGTGCTGGACCCCAGCCCTTGTCCATATAGTAAGTCCACTGTAGTAACAGTTAGTTTTTTTCTACAGCACGGAGCACCTCTGGACCTCATCTGACAGGCTGCTTTTCCAGAGAGCTGACAACATTCCGTTGTCAATGGAATGCTGGTTCTTTCCAAAACCTCACGGAGCCAGGGGATCTGAGACTTTTCTACATGTTGGAGAAGTAATGGCAGTGCCTAAATGCCGAATTATTTACCTTGTAATGATTTAATGCATTTTCTTGTGCGAGTCAGAGCTGCATAATGCACCACACCAAATTGAATCACTGCAAATTTAATTCATTACTTTAAATTAGATTTTTACTTTACTTTTCCCAAAGGAAAAACATATTAACCATTATTTATCTCATTAGCATTGCTGAAATGGAACAAATGTGTCCTGTGTGATTGAATCTGTGATAACTTGCCTTTATCTTGATGCATGGATGTTTGTTTATAACTGTGGTTCTCTCTGTCATGTAGGGATTCAAAGAAAGACGAAGGTAAATGGAGTGAGTGTCCAAGTTACAGTACCACAGTAGAAAACGAGTGCTACTTCGATGTTGACCACACTGTTATCTGGTACACTTACGCCATTCAGCTGCGTTCACAGACACAAGATGTTG
Organism: Piaractus mesopotamicus; assembly: GCA_023558415.1. Lineage (NCBI taxonomy): Eukaryota > Metazoa > Chordata > Actinopteri > Characiformes > Serrasalmidae > Piaractus > Piaractus mesopotamicus. The sequence continues at coordinate 51,885 of JAILXH010114581.1, forward strand.
TTTATGATGAAATGTTCTTCAGTGTGGAAGATATTGGTAAGCAAAGCCCAAATGTAGTTATCTGTATCTGTTTTGGCTGAATCTCAGTTGAGATATACAACTCCAGTATTAGAAGATAATGTTATATTATTACACTAGTTTGTAATTAATATGAGCAGGATCACTCTGAGGCATTGTGAATGGTGTCACTGAATTTCTGTGTCTTATTAATGCTTTTTACAGGAGTTATGTTTCTAGATTTCTTTATTGATATTTTCCTGGCTTTAAAAAAAACTCTAAATATTTTGCCAATCTACCAACATTAAAAAGCTAGAATTTGTTTGTTAAAAGACCTATATAATACATTTTTTTTCTTGCATTGTGTTTTTTCACCCACTTATCAGTCGCAGCTGATTGTACTCTTAATTCTTTTTTACATGAACATTTTTTAACACTTGGAATAAAAGCAGGCTGTTTTTTTTTCTATTATGCAATTAATATGTGAAGACATTTGTCAAAATTATTATTTAAAGAGCATTTATAAACACTTTATAACTTTAGTGAATGGGTGGGGCTAAACTGCTATAGGCTGAATATACCCAAATGCATTATTTTTCATAACATCACAAAAGCAATTCAAAACAGGCTGTTTTGCTACATTTTAAACTAATTGCATTTACATTTTATAACTCTTTTATTATAAAAATGTTTAATTTTTCAGTTTGCTATGATATGCGCCTTTATCTGACAAAGTAGATTTAAGGCACCCAAAGTTAGTTTTTGTCCAGCAGGTGGTGCCCTAGCTCTTAGCCAACGAGTCTTGCACAGTTTTCGCAAGACCTGGGGTGAAGTGCTATGCTTAATACATGATGCTTGTTTTTTGTAGTATTTCCAGACCCACCTGAAGGGCTGAACTGGACTTTATTAAGCATGGGCCCAACAGGCTTACTTTATGATGCGGTAGTGAGCTGGGAGCCACCAACCTCAGCAGCAGACAATGTGAAGATTGGATGGATGTCGCTTCGGTATGAGACGCAGTATAGAGAGAAGGGCTCAGAGCTGTGGAAATCTGTGAGTCTGACACTACTGTTACTTTTGCTGAATCCAGTGAAGCAGTCAGCAGTCTCTAATTCTGCTGAATGCAGTTTATTTTTAGTGTGTTCTAAAAGGTTAACTAATATGATACGTCAAATAAATTTGCATAGATGACTACAGCATAGCATGAATATCATGAAACTATATGATTTGAGTCTTCTAATCGCCGTAAGCTTCAACCGCTCATGATCTGTCTTTACTGTTGATGAGTAAAAAGCTAAACTTGCACATGAACATTTGAGCCTGAACCATGAATTTGGTTAAAGCAAATAATCTTGGAATTTGTAATAAAAACAAAACAGGACCTCATTTATTACCCATTTACAGGTTTAGCATGAGAAGTGGCTCATTTGATAGTTTTTAAAAAGCTTATTTTAAAAAGTGAGCTATGTGGTCCACGATCAATAAAAAAATGACAAGATTTCAGTGAAAATGTATGTGAATTTGACAAAGTACATAAAAACCTTATGTAAGAGAGCACATTAATTAATTGTGCTAGCTTGACTGTTTAGGTATCATTTCATTTAATGAAAGCCTTGAGTTGTTCCCCTTTTGTCAGTCCAAGTATACATGTTTTACTTCATTATTTTGGCTTTGTCTTCCTCTTCCAGCTGGACAATTGGAAGGAGACCAAGGCGTACATCTATGGCCTTAACACCAGCACAGAGTATGAGGTCAGGGTGAGGTCCAAAATGCGAGGCTACAACTTTGGGGAATTCAGTGACTCCATCTTCATACTGGTTGACAGCAAAGGTCTGAGTTTAGGCTAAATGTATTGCTAAAAATAATACAGTTTACAAATTTAAATAAACCTGGAATTATCTTTTTTCTTTCATTTTAGAACCAAGAGTCCCCTTAACTGCAATGTTCATTTTTGCTGTTGTTGGTATTGGAATCATCTTGATGCTGATTGTGGTTTCACGTCAGCAGAAGTAAGTGACTACTTTGTCAGTGTCAACCATACGACTATTCATCCAAGGAAAAGGCTGATTAGTATTTTCACATCTTTATTCAATTGTCCAGCATTGCTAATGCCTACACATGAGCAATGCTGGACACTATATGTCCAAAAGGAACCAGACACCTTTTCTAATTTGTACATTCAGTTACTTTGAGGTGCACCCTTTGCAGACACAAGTATACAATTGTGTGCACACAGTTTTTATAATATCTATAGAAAAAATTTGCCAATAGATCGAAACAGGTATAAAGCTGCGGTACTGTGTGTTCTGTAGTGATCTAGAACTCATGGTCCAACATCCGTACCTGTCGTCAGTAATGCTGTTGTGGTTGAATGCAGTCAAATCCTCACAGCAATGTTACAGCATAAAGCCTTCAGAAACACCCCTTTTAATACCCTTGATATCAGAAGAATTCTTAAGATCTTTGGACACACAGCGCATCTTCTTTTTTATTTTGTTTTATAAGCAATACATTTGTGAATCATACAGCTTCCAATACTGCTGCAAAAGAGTCTTGGATACTTGCAGAAAGGTTGGCCTTCAGAATTAACATTGTGTGGAATAAGTGTTGAAAATTCAGTACAATTTGTTAAGACGTCTTACCCTCACAAATGCCTGAAAGGGTCATGACTATCTGTATTTAAGATTACATTTTCACTGCTCCTCGTTTCAGACTCATGGTGATTTTCTTGCCTCCTGTTCCTGGACCGAAAATCAAAGGAATTGACCCAGTCCTCCTACAGGTATTGATTCCATGTTGTTTATCCTGCGTGTGTTCACACCTAGAAATTGTTTTGGCCCACGAGGTGAACTTGTCCTAAAATTATATTTTCCATTTTTTGTGTGTTTACAAAGAAGGGCCAGCTGACTGAGTTCACCTCAATCTTGGGCACCCACCCAGGCTTGCGACCAGAGTTAAACAGTAATAACTCATGGGTGGAGTTTATAGAGGTGGACATCGATGAACCAATTGAGACACTGGAAGGCTTTGAGACACCACTTCTCATTGGCGATTCACCTGTCTCCGACTCCCCTCCCATGTCAAGTGGTTTCCGGGATGATGACTCAGGTCGTGCCAGCTGCTGCGACCCTGATCTGTCTGATCATGACCATACAGATGTTCATCAGCCCTCCACCAGTGGCCATGATGGTTTTCACACCTTGTCTCCTGTTAATCCAGGAGCTCCACAGGAACCTGCTTGGCCAACCAGCCTCTATTCTCAGGTGACCGATGTCACCCCACGTGGCGAGGCAGTACTGTCCCCAGAGAAACAGAATCAAAGTGACAGCTGCAGTATCCAAGATAAAGCTCAAAAGAATGAGGAGAATGATAAAGGGAAGAAGCCCCAGTTGGTGGTTTCCTCTGAAGAAAGAGGTTACACTTCAGAGTTGAACACCTGTAAAATCAGTGCACAAAACCCTGCAGGAGGACACAGTGAGCCAAGTTCAACCAAAGAAGAGCTACACCCTTCTGCAGAGCAAAGACACAGTCCGTTACAAGAGTACCTGAACCTCACTGTGGAACCAGAGGTAACACCAGTTGCTTCTCCTTTTCCGATCCTTACCATACCAACCCCTCCGGAATACACCATGGTTGATGGTGTTGACTGGAAAAACAGCCTTCTTTTGAAACCAAACAACCCTGCACCCCATCCCTTTGCTGTTGTGAAATCTTTTCCAACTCCTGGGGGATATCTGACACCCGACCTACTACAAAGCATTAGTCCAAAATAAATGAAAGATGTCTGTGCCTAGAATAGCCCGGGATCAGTTTTGGCGCATGGATGCATTTGTTGTTAGGCATGTAGAACAGTATTGGCCAACACCAAACAAGATGTTTGTCTTTAAAAAGTCTGGGCCAAAAAAGTCCTCATGCGCCGAGCAGATTTCTCATGCGGAATGGTCTTATTCAAACATCTTGGCAAGCTGAACCTGAAAATGTGATACACTTGTTTAGATGGAATTCTAAAGACTCATTTTCTGAGTTTCATTTTGTAGATATTGCATATTTTTTTATTATTGTTTACCACGTGGTAAACATAACTGCTGATACCTTACTCTGACATGGAATTCTGTGGCTACTTATTTGTATGGGGAAAATCTGCCTTAAGCAAGAACTTTTCGTTGTGTAATTCTGTATTTAATTACTAAATTCCTTTTTGGACTAATTAATTATTACAAGGTTTGTGTTATTGCATCTGTGTTTACAATTTAACACTATATTGTTGTCAAGAGTAAGCCTTAACTAATATCCATGGAAGTGGAGATGCTTCAGTTAAGTTTCTGGTGGGTTGACATTTATGACGCTGTTTAGGCCTATAACAGCTTACATTGATAGGCTTTGGGACATCGTTGTAATGTTATCTTTATCTTCTCTACACTGTGCCATACATCGTCCTTCTTGGTAGGCGACTTTGTACAAAATGGAGAAAGTGATATGACTCTGTACGTGACTTGCTGCAATGTACATAAATATATATTTTTGAATAATAAAATATCAACAAATAAGAAACATGGGTTTTGTCTTTTCTCCTATCGTTACCGCCACTATGATGATCACCTAGGAGACAGCAGCACGCGCCTGCGCCTTCAGCTGCTAGGTAGTTAGCTAGCTAACGTGAGCCCGCTAACTCAAAAGGAGCTTCACTTTCAGTCAGAAAATGAAGAAAACAGCCGTGAACCTGAATAAACTTATTCAGGACTTTAGCCTTCTGGAGCAAGTATATCACATACAACACCAACATCTGTAACAAAATAACACCTCATAGGAGAGATAAAATGTTACTAGATCCAGCGTTAGTAATTACCGTTAGCTAATACGTATTTTTTGTGTGTTCACAAGAAAATAACGGAGCTGAAAGGGAAAAACAACATCCTTGAAATAAAATTAGATGAAACCAATAGGCTGTTGAAGTTTTCGCAGAACAAAGAAAAGCACATGACTGAAGGTGAGTATTTACGTTAGTAGCTAGCTAACCTAGGTTAACTAGCCTGTTTCATAACGCTACTGCTGTTGGCTGCTCAGTGTCTGTATTTTTCTAACGCTGTCCTTCATTTTATTCCACTAATGGGTTCTTCGTAACACAAAACTTAACTAAAACAAAGAGCTGTAACGTTACATTTCTCGTAACAGTTACAAAGAGTCTGTAAATAGTCGGACCTAATTGGTGTACACCAGAGATTCCCGAGCCTGGTCCTGGAGTAACGTTACCTCCTGCTCTGCACATTTTAGTGTTTTCCCTGCTCCTAACTCACCTGATCCGGTTAATCTTGAACTAGCTGCGTCCCAAACCGCATGCTACCATACTAATTAGTATGTCAAAAAAAAAAAAAAAAAA
>JAILXH010114645.1:0-18151 GCA_023558415.1 Piaractus mesopotamicus
AAATATGGGTTTAAATGATTTGCACATCATTGCATTTTGTTTTCATTTACATTTTGCACATCTCAACTTTTTTGGAAATGGGCTTGTGCATATTTAGCTTAGCTTTATTATTCGCAGCTTAAGTGCATATTTATAGCTTAACTGAGGTTAATTCAGTTTGGATAACTGACTTGTTTGTGTTTACACAGACTATCCCTGGAGGTATCCTAACTCAACAGTTTCTAACGTCATTAAGTGGCTCTATCTGCCTGATTTCCGCACCAAACCAAACCCCAAGTTTCTCCTCTGTGAGTCATTGCAGTCAACTATTACAGTATATTAGTTATTATGAATATTAGTGATGTGTAGTATTAGGTATATTATGTCAGTTTGTCAATGTCATTATCATTACAGACGTTTTACAGCTACTGACCCAATTTGACTGGCTTGAATGTTGACTCAAAAACAATAATTTAAAATGTAGGTAACTAAAAAGTAACAGAAATCACATTGTTATCTCTCCCCAACCCCATGCCTCTCCCCATATATATCTCCCTCTATCTCTATCTATTTCCCTCATTCTCTCTTTTTCATTTTCTGCTGTAGATGACTTCATGTTGCTGCTGAGTGCCTCTCTGCAGCGACAGGTGTTTGATGAGGAGAACAAGGCAGCGGTGCGTTTGTTGGCAGGAGACAATGTGGAGATCTGCCGAGATCTAGACGCCGCCTCTTTCAGTGTGCACAACCCTGTGCCAGACTTCATACACTGCAGGTGCAAGCCCACACACATGCATTCAGAGAATGAGGCATATACAGTAAAGTATTAGTTTTACAGTATTATTACGATGCATCATATCTTATAATGCAATACATAATTATAAGAAGAGAGAAGGTAAATGAAAGGAATTTCATGAGATGTGAAAGAGAAAGAGAGAGAGATCTGCATTACACTAAAAATAGGCTCCCCTAACAAAAAATCGGTCATGGGCATCATTTATCTAATATTTGGTAAAACATCCAATTACCCCTGTGAAAGAGACAATTCTGTGAGGTAAGGATTACACCAGTCTCTTGAGATATGTTCTGGTACGTTTAGCCCACTCTTCCACTAACTTTGTACATCATGCTTGAGTAGACATTGCCACATTCCAGGATGTCAGCTGTACAGTGTCTGTATGTGACCAGTTCAACAGACATGATGGGCCACTGGGACAGTTTGGCTGACCAAAAAATCACCTGCCCTCAATTGCAATGCTCAGTTTGGAATAGCAGGTGATATTCTGAAATAGACACAAATTCAGGCTGAAATGTGCTCCTAGTTTGTGGAAGAGAGGGCTAAAATGGACATCTCTAGACTGATGTAATCCTTACCTGGCAGGGTTGGTCCTGTTATTAAGGCAAGAAGATGCTTAACCAGGTATTAGAAAAGAAATTATGCATGTAACAAATTTTTGCACAGTGAGCTTTCCAGTACTTTGAGTTTGCATGATTCAAGCGTACATAATTTCCACATGAACAAGATGTTACATCAACACAATTAGCTTTTTTTTCAAGAGTCTAGCTGCAGACATGCACTCTCAGTCTGATGCACTCTCAGCCCCAGTGATGTCACGTACACATGCACTGTCTGCTACAGTGGCAGAAGTTCAGTTCACTTCAGTTCAGAATACTTTATTAGTCCCAAAAAGGGCAATTCATTTGCAGCTTTCTCATTCATACACGCGACTGTACATATATACACACACATACATACTTAAAAAAAGAAAAAAAAAAGAAGAGGCTCAACCACACATTTACATTTAGCTGCTTTTGCCTAGCGAGTCGAGAGGAATCTTAAAACGGTATCATCATCATAGTTTTCTTTTTCTATCTCAATAGCTACATTATTACTCAATTCATTTTCCATGCATAACATAGCTATATTTTTAATGAGTTTCAGCAGTAGCCTGTTTGCTTTTTCTGCTAATAGACCTGACATAACATGTTATCATCATGGTAGGTTTTATTTCGTAAATCACCATATTATTTAATTCCTTTATTGTCGGTATGACGAAGCTAAAATCCATTCAGTGTAACTCAGGTAGCCCAACAGTATGTGGTTCGCTCATCAAACCGAGAAAACATTGTCGTGGCAGAGCGTGCACTGACGTCATTAATAGGCTGGCAGTGCAGGTCAGGCTGAGAGTGTATGTCTGCAGACCTTTCTCTTTTTTTATAACTGTAATCGAATCCATAAAAGAGCCTTGAAATGAGCACAGATGAAGTGGTTTATGTTTGTCAAAAGACAGTGATTAATAAAAAGAGCTCTCTGCTTTACACATTAACAAAGTAGCTGAAAGGACAGAGTGTTTACAGTCAGGACAACCATAACAATAATTATGTCAGTACTGACATTTGAGTTAATGCAAAACACTATTTTTTCAGTGCGTGACAGCCTATCCAGGTTAAGTGGACATAATTTGGAATTCACAAAATATGTGAATATTACATCACTTTGCGGTACCCTGTTATGGTTGTTGGGACTGTAAACACTTTAGCTGCTTTGTTAATGTGTACAGTAGAGAGCTCTGTTTATTAACTGCTGTCTGTTGACAAACTTAAAACCGCTCATACTTGCCCTTCATCTGTTCTCGTTCCAAAGCCCTTTTATGGATCCGATTACAGATAGAGCGTTACCTATAACTCGCCATCGCTGTCTCACTCGCTTGCAATTTTAGCCTTAACTCAATAAACAGCTTTTAAGTACAAAGAGGCTTGTTTTCTTTCTGTGAGGCAGTTGAGCTTGGTGAGAAAGAGATATCTGTTTATCCTGAGTCATCAACAACACAAATCTCATAACAGCTCAGCTTTTCATCAGAGCCCTTGACACTGTTTTATATTATGTATCGTTGGTGCTACGTTCAGAGACTTTGTCCACTTAACTCATTAAAATCTGCTTCCAGAGTAGTTGGAAACATTGAATCAGCATGTGTAATTGCAGCTTTCTATGAGCTTTCTGTTTACTGTGATTGTGCCCACACATTCATGGGTGTTCAGGGATAGCAATGGGATTCAGATTGCTAAGGACTAATTACTGATTTGTTTAATCAGAGTAACAATATAAGGGACTGGAGTGTAAAGTGTGTTCCTGTTTGTTTGTTTGCTAGCTTAGGATTGTAGTTTTTGGCTCTCACAAAATAAATGTCTATGAACTTTTGGCTCTGTTGGATCATGTTACATGTTTACATATCAAAATGAATGCAAACACACCATTAAGGCCAAGTTATCAATAGACACGACAAGATTAAAAGGTAGAAATTGTCAGTTTTTGCCTCTGCATTTGAATATTTATTGCAGGCCGAATAGCACGACCTAATCTGCTGAGTTTCCGCACACAGCTCTCAGCTAGTAATGTGTAGAAGGATGTAGTTCACACCCAGGTGGGTTTGGGTTAGAGTGCGCTCAGCTGATAAAGATCTATACATACTAGCTTTTAGAGGCTGGATAGCAAACACTCACCTCCTTTATGTACATACATGGAAAGTGCTCCAGGTATCGACCTGGCAATCAGTGTAACACTCATGTACGAATAAGACATAAAAAGGCAGATAGTTGCTTTACAACATTATTTTTTGACTATAATTTTTTATGATCCTTTAAATTACTACAACAAGCTACATTTATGCTTCTGGTCCATATGCAGTGTTGATTTTTAATGGAAAAAGTCAGGCTTCAACATGTCTATACAGAATGTAAATTAAAAGTAATTCCAGTTATTTTTACTAGATGGTTAATGATGTATTCATTACATAATTTAAATAATTATTGTCAACTTGACAATAATATGTCTAGGCTTCTAAGGGTTGATAGTTACTTAAAGCTTACATGTTATATTGTAAATGAAAGCAGCAAAATAATTCAGTGAGTGAAAAAAATGGTTTTGTTACTCTGTGTCAGCAGTTGCTTGATATTCAGTGCACACATTTTGTAGTGGTTGTGATAATTTGGTATGGGTGTGTTTCAGGTCATATCTGGACATGTTTAAGGTGATTGTGTTCAGCTACCTGTTCTGGTTTGTCCTCACCATCATCTTCATCACGGGCACCACACGCATCAGTATCTTCTGTATGGGCTACCTGGTGGCCTGCTTCTACTTCCTGCTCTTTGGGGGAGAGCTGCTCCTCAAACCAATCAAAAAGATCCTGCACTACTGGGATTTCTTGATAGCCTACAATGTCTTTGTTATCACAATGAAGAACGTCTTTTCTGTGAGACACAGAATTGTTTACATAATGCAGTGCTGAATCTCTATAATTTTAATGTAAAAAAGACTGCTTGTTAAAATAAGACATCCATTGTGTTTATTTCCTGTTTAATATTGGACACTATTGTGAAGTTCTAACTTTATTGTCATTGTTTTGGTCAGATTCTTGCATGTGGCTATATCAGCAGACTGAAAATGAAGTACTGCTGGCTGATACAGTTGCTGAGTCTGGCCTGCACCATCAAAGAATATGAAGACCTGCCAGGTATGAACCTCCTTATTCATCAAAGTTGCGTCGTAATGAATTCAGAGTTTTAGGGAGCTAATTATTTACTATATCAGTAATGTAAAGTTACATTTGTTTATATCATTGTGCAGGTAAAGAAATTAAGTACATCCACTTTAGTAAAAGGATTTCTGTGTACATAGTTATTAGTGTTCTCATTTGTATTTATGTTTTTATTGTTATTGTTAATAAAATACTGATGATACGATACGGTGGTGTTCTTTTGTTCTGTTGCTGCTCAAACTGTTTGAAAAAGTCTTTACTGAGTGGCACAAGACAAGAAAGAAAACAGCACTGTTGCTTATTTTCATTAGGCATCTGGAAGCTGACATTATTTGCCCAATGCAATTTGTACTACAATCAATATCTGTTTTTTACTGAACTACAGCATAAATTTTCCGAACTATAAACATTTGAATCTACTGTTTTTTCTGTAAAATGTCACCTGGTGTGTGTTTCCAGTCTCCAGTACTGACTGTGACTTGCCCCGGGATGAGGCAGGGATCATCTGGGACAGCATTTGTTTCAGCTTCCTGCTACTGCAGCGACGCGTCTTCATGAGCTACTACTTCTTGCACGTGGTAGCTGATATCCGCGCTGGACAGATACTGGCTTCTAGGTGAACTGCGTCCAAATACACACACATATAAATGAAACATATACTTTTATATACTCTTCAGGGCATTTCTTAAATTTGCCTTTTCTCTTTTTATAATTCTATAATGCATCATCATAATGCTGTAAAACTAGCACTATACTGTGTATATCTTATATCTCGTTCTCTCTTTTTCTCTTTTTCTATGTCTCTCAGAGGAGCAGAGCTGTTCCAGGCTTCCATAGTGAAGGCAGTGAGAGCTCGAATAGAGGAGGAGAACAAATCCATGGAACAGCTCAAGAGACAGTGAGAAACAAACACTATTAAACATTACCTTGAGGGCATAAGGTCTTGAATCATTCAGAAATTAAATAATAAAGTGAAGTACTATACTTTTACATTCCACTTCTGTCTATAAACTTTCTTTGACATTTGAGACTCCAGTCATATAGCCATTTACCTCATTTGTTAAACACTGTGGAATATGCTTTGAAGTGGATTGTTAAAAGTAGTTAATAGACAAGTGCTGATGTTTCAGTTCTGGGTCTTTGCCATGTAATATCTGTAGTCACTAAAGAAGGCAGCTGTTCAGTTTAATTGGGCAAACCTGTTTATTAGGTATTTGAATACTCATTTTGAGGAGAGCAATTAGCATTTTACTCCCACTGAATTGAGGGAACTAGGTGAGTAGATGCATTGATATGCCTTAAGTGCATCAGTTTCCCAATACAGTGTTGCTAATGTGTGATGGAGAGGACAGCTTCACAGTTAAGCATCTTCCTATCATGACCTCAGTTTTCTGGGTTAATTGGGTAACGATAGATATCAGTATTTATTGACTGTGATGCATTAAATCATATCATGGCAGGCTTGGATTTCTGGCAAAAAGGCTTTGCTGCATACAGTAGTGGCATATTTATTTGAGTCTAAATTTGTTCATATTTAGCATATAAAAGATACACTAAAATAATGTGACTGCAACGAGTAAGAACAAATCAGATGTTTGCAGGTAAAAAACAGTTTCGAGGTTTTAATGAAAAAAGGAGATCCAAACTAGCAGTGGTTAGACAGGCCAAGCTCAAAAACAAGAGAGAGCGAACAAAAGCCAAAAGGGACATCCAGAGAAAGGTCAAAAAACACAAACAGATCAAATCAGAAAAACGACAGGACAGGCAGAGAACACTCAGTACACTCAATGAAACTGTGGCAGCACTTCGCAAAAAAAATAGGAGCAAACAGACAATATATTTAGCACTAGACACAGGTGAGGAAAATCAGTAATCAGGTGAAGCTGATCTGGGATAGGCTGGTGCCTGAGAGTTCTGAGTCATGTGATCCTCCTGTGAATTCTGGGAGTTGGAGTTCAGGAGCATAAGAGTCTGTGAAGTAGAGTCAGAAGGAGGCATGACAGTGACTAACAACCTTGTTTTAATCCAAAGATGACACTGGAAAGAAAATGTTTTTTTAATTACTGTGTGAAAAAAAGACATTCTTTTTTATTAAAAATGTTTTAAAGTGCAGTGACACCCTTTTGTTTCTGAATTGGCTTAAATTATGATAAATAATCATCAATAAGTCCAATATTGTGCAAAATTTTTTTATCATTTTATTTATCACTATTATTGCATTGGGGAGACACCTAAAATGTGCTGCGAACAGACATGAAATTTAACTCATGGCGAATTATGGTCCTTTATAATAGATAAGATAATATACTAGATAATATGCTGTCCATTGTCCCTGCTAAATAATAGTCTCTCAATATATACAGATACAATTGTATGCAAAAGTTTGAACACCCCCGGTCAAATTATGTTTTGTTGATTTTATAAGTGAAAACATGTTAACACACCCTCTACAGCAAACAAACTGAAATATGCACATTTTAGAGCACATTTTTCTATTTATTTGCCAAATTTAACATATTAGGAAAAAATAAATCATAACATTAAATGTTCCATAAACTTTGTACTTGCCACATTTTATGTTTTCTTTTTTTTCCAATATGTTAAATTCAACAAATAAACAGTAATTGTGCATTAAAATGTTCAGAACTGTGTTTTCTACAGAGGATGTGTTCATATATTTTTGCTTAGAAAATCAGCAAAACATTGGTTTTTGACCAGGGTTGCCCACACTTTTGCATACAACTGTATGTAAGGCATAAATAATTACATAAAATAGAACAATTCAAAGTAAAAGTGACTTCACAGGACAAACCATTGTGAGTTGAAATCAGAATCATATTTTTGAGTGTGAATGCTTTAACCCAGGATGGACCGCATTAAGACCCGGCAGCAGAAGTTTAAGAAGGGGAAGGAGAAGATGCTGAGCATGGCCCAGGAATCTGGAGACGGGCAGAACCTTATCCCACCCGAAGGAGAAGACGATGATGGTATGATGGAGGCCTCTGAATTAAAGGAGAATATGTTTGGATTGAGTGTGTGGTGTATGGTCTCATCAAAACCTTGGCCTTTACTACCAAGAGTGGAAACTGTAGACCAAAAATGACCTCACTGAACAGAATCATCTTCTCTGTCCTGAAAGATTTCATCTGTTTAATGATAAAGCCTGTGTGAAGTGACAATGCTTAAAAATAACATTGCTATAAATTGTTACATCATAAGAAAACACAGCAAAACAATCTTACTTGTTGCATGTGCACATGGTTTCAGTTTTGTTAATGATCTTGCCACCATTTTATTTTAGGAGCAGAGAAAGAGAAAACCAAGGCCAAAAAAAAGCAGTGGTGGAGGCCTTGGGTTGACCATGCTTCCAGTAGGTTTACCATCATCATTTCGTCTGCTCTGAGTGCTCCTTGTGTCCTTGACCAGAACTCAGATGATTCTCATACTGCACCAGGGCTCAGTGAGACTGACCCGTCAACAAACACGTATCCCCCAGGCCTTACATTTCTCCTGCATCTATTTAAGGCTTCTTACAACACTGGCAAAAAATGCAGCAAATATACAGTGAATACGATATTTCATAGACATTACTGTTCAAAAGTTTGGAATCACTTGTCATATTAATTATTGCTGTTATTTTATGCAATGACAATTTGACATACTATAAGCTACACATGAGAAGTTAAGATGTTTACTTAGTATTTCAAGGTTTATGGGAACATTCTTAATTCTGAACGTTATACATCTTCGTTTTTCACTGCTTCATGCAAGTAAGTTAAAACCTATGACATGGTAGGGTCGAAGCATGGAATCATTTTTATTAGAATCATTTTATAAATGTACTTACAACAGAATTGGGTTTATACAGTTGTGTGCAAAAGTTTGAGCGCCCCAGTCAAAATGTTTAGTTGATTTTCTAAGTGAAAGTAAGTTAACGCATCTGCTACAGTGAACACACTTCTGCACATTTTAATGCATAATTACTGTTTATTTGCTGAATATAACATATTAGAAGGAAGAATAAAACAAAAAAATGCGACATGCAAAAATTATGGCACATTTATTGTTTTCTGTTTTATTTTTTCCTATATGCTAAACTTGGCAAGTAAATGTCATATTTAAGTTTGTTACCTGTAGAGAATCTGTTAATGTAATTTTTTACTTAGAAAAGCAACAAAACGTGATTTCACAAGAGGTATTCAAACTATTGCATATGACTATTAAAGAAAATATATATTAAAGAAAAGAGTGATTCGAAACTTTTGATTAATGCTTACAAAGTTTTGAATTTGATTTACGAAATCAGTCCACTGATATCAAGTGTTTACATCTGAAATAACACGAAATAATAAGTACCTTAAATAGATTTGTAACACAGAGCTTCTTAGTACAGGAAAAATGTTAAAATCTGGGTGGTACTGGGTTTTTTGACCATGTTGTGACATGGATTTTAAAAATCACCAGGTCTCCAGAGCCCACAGTTGAGAATCACTCTGCTGTGTTTCAAATTAATCTCAAACCCATGAAGAGAAAGAGAGAGTTAATCTTTCCCAGTCACATGTACTTCTTAGAAATTAAGAATCATGACTGCAATCTCTCTCTTTCACAAATAGAGATAGAGACACCTGTGGAATGAACTGATATCTGTGGATAAAAGGTTTGATTTCATACACAGAGATGATGAAGATAAATAAAAAATAGCTCTCACGTGTATATTTTATGTCACGTCTGAACAAAACCTTGTGTCTCCCAAATGGTAATTTTTCAAGAAGAGGAAAAAAACATTCTCAACTTTAAATGTAAGTTGATGGTTAATAAACGTTACGTTTTTTTTTTTCTGAGTAATTTTGGAACCTTGTTTGTTGGTCCAGAATTACTATTTTGCATGGAGCATGAAGTATTCACACAATTTAAAGACTAGCTGGCCTTTTTCAAATTGTATTTAAAAAGCATGAAAAAAGGAGTTACGAGGTTTTGATCTAACAGTGATGTTGTTCTACTCTACTAGACTACGGATGGTTCAACCTGGAATGCTAGTTTGGCTAGCAGTGAATGATAGCAGATTCCGGGGTCCTAGCTTTGTCATATTAAGCCCAATTAACATTTCTGTTGTAACAACCCCTTAATAGTATAAAATAAATTCCAGTCCAGATAAATGACAATTGAACATTCTCAAAATGTTCAGAAACCTTGAAGCAGAACAGTTCGTCTGCATGGGGTCCTGTCTATTTCATATCATGCTAGACATAATTTACTTTCATTGTTTCTATTCCTTCATCCATAGAAATTGATTCTGTTTCTATGTGGCTTATCATGTTTTGATTTCTTTCATTACCCCTACCCCTATCCCACCCCTCTATATTGTGGCTCTTCTGTTCAAGGACATAAGGCAGTTTCCCTACTCGAATTCCTGTCCTGCACTGTGAAACTGAGGACAAATATGTTGATCCATTATTTTCTTTCATATGAGGACAAATTTCAAGCAGGGCTTGATTCATGATACTGTCATGTTTAGTCAGTTACAGGGCACTGCTCAGAATCCTTGTATAATGTCTAGTAGTAGGTTGCTTACTATTTTCAGACTTAATCTGTCATTTTAAGAGGAATGCTGTTGTGTCTTAAAGCCTGTTAATCTTTTAATCTAAGTGTGCTTCTTTTCATTTCCCTTGACTTTTGCATGCTGTGTTCAAGCCAGAGCTTTAATAATTTTAGTTTTGAAATTGTACTGTCTGTGGTCTCTGTTGTGTTAGTAAAATTGACCAGGTTTGTAGATTTTCCTTGAATACTGTTATATATTTGGTTGAAAACTGGATAGATGTTGCCTTCCTTTGCAATCCATTTTTGGCTCATATGATCCGAGATTGATGTAAATCAGATCATTGACTCTGTAGACTGTTAAGTGAATATCTCCATGTTAAACCATTTTAAGCCTGCACATTTGATGTTGTCCTGTGCTACTGTTTTAGCTAGAGACTATGCTTTAGGTGACTATTCACACTTTTCCCCTCTCAGTGGTGAGGAGTGGGGATTATTACCTTTTTGAGACTGACAGCGAAGAGGAAGAAGAAGAGGAAGAGAAAAAAGAGGATGAACCTCCCAAGAAATCAGCTTTCCAGGTGAAACCCTAGGTTTGAGAGGAGAAAAAAATTGCAGCTGAATTCCAGAGTAGCCATATTAACATCTTTTCTTGTCAGGTTTTGGAGCAAAGAGTTCCAACATTAACATAACTCAAGAGAACAGTACTTCATTGTTCCTATACTATGAATTTTCGTGTTCACATTTATTAATTGTAACCTTTGCACAAGCATTTGCATCATATCAACCTATCCGTATTTATCTATTTTACCTATGTTTATCAATTTTAAATCAGAACATTATTGATCTGAAACCTCTTGTGTTCTCTGTACATATCCATAGCCTGCTAAAGGGATACTTTAACCAAAAAAAACTAAATATCTGTAAATATCTGACTTAACAAAAACTGTATTATATTTTTAAAATTTCAGTGAATCATTGTTACAGTGGAACCACCACCTACACCCTTATTGTTTGTGCTGTTGGCATTTGGTCATATTAGCACTGTTTAGTCAAACTATCCCTTTAAAGGCACCCTGGAGGTGTTATTTTTCTTCGTTGAACCCACTAACTCAGTGACTGTTTGCTTTAAGTTCCCTCTAACTCTGGCTGGCTCTGTCCTTCTCCCTCAGCGAGCGATTGGAAAGTTTGCCTCAGCTGTCCTGGCTTTGCCCAGGTCTATCATAAAACTGCCCAAAACTATCCTGCAGTATATTATCAGGGCAGCCAAGGTATCACACCAGAGTTATGCTAGCACTGACTGGTTGCTTGTGTTAGATTATGGTGTTCTGTTGGCAATGCTTAGCCTTTCCCTCCCATGGTGCTGTTTGTTATGTTAATGGGGTCTTAAAATGGGTCTAAAATATTGTCCCAGATGAGGCAGCATGGAATGGAAAAGCTCTGTAAAATATGCAGTCTTGTGTTTGTTTATTGGTTTGTTTATTTATTTGAAGTGCCAAAATCTTTGGTTAGCATGTATTTCAGATGTGGCATTGCCTTTATTGATGTTGTTGTATATGTGATTTGTACTGTGTTGTGTAGTGTGTTTTTCCATAAATATGTGTCTTGTTAAGGTTCAGTCCATGTGACTTGCCCCACTGTATGATAATAATCAGACCAAACAAAAGAACTCACCAGTAAGCTTATTCAAAATTTCAGAAGTGATTTCTATATCAGTGTGGCAAACAAACTGTAGTCGTGGCATTTTCCATCTTGATTGGCTTGTGTTGCCTGGATTCAAACAATCAAAATGAACAAAAATCATAAAAAATCTTTAAAATTGCAAAGATGTTGTAATCGTGATTTCAAATCACATCAGACCTTTGCTGGTTGGTATGAAGAAACAGAGAGTCTGAAAGTTGAAAGCAAGCAAGCTGAAAAATGGTTGTTTGACTTCAGGCTGAGGCTTGGCAATGTAAAAAAAATTGTGATGTGCTGCCTGCAACTCGCCCATGTAATTAGCTAAATCGGTTTAGATGCTTTGATTGGTATAGCTTGTGTTACTTCACAGTTTGTATACCACGCGTGGGTCACAGACTCCAAAACAGCGCTGAAAGAGCGAAGCAAGGAGAGGCGCCATTTCTGGAGAAGATACGGTAGAGGGCATAAACATCGAAAGGCCAAGAAAGAAGGTGAATTATAGAGCTTATAAAGCATTACTTAGTATTTCACACACAGTACACACTTAACACAATACGACAATAATAAGATGAATTTTTGTGTGTGTCAGGGCATGTAGCAATCGAGGTAGGGGACGATGAACAACAGACCACAGAGGAGAAGAAAGAAGGGCCAGGTATGCCTGCAGATGAGCATGAAAACAAGCGTTAATGCTAATAAAAACCTCTAAGGAAGGCTTTTTAGCTTCTTTCAGAAAGTACAGACTTCTGTTTATTTGTATTTATGGTTCTGTCTTTCCAAAACAGGATGCTATGGACTATTTCAGGAAGACATTCTCTGTTTTTAAGTACATAAGTTATATGAGTAATATGGGCATCTTTTTCTAACAGACAACATCATTAAGAGGGTTTTCAACATAATCAAATTCACGTGGGTGCTGTTCCTGACCACACTGGACAGCCTGACTGTGTGGATCAACTCCATCTGTAAAGAATACATTGATATCTCCACTGTCCTTCGCATTGAACGCTGTATGCTCACCAGAGAGGTCAAAAAGGTGCTGAATACAAAAATAAACAACATATAAGCGTCCTTTTCCAATTAATTGCTTCGGAGTATGCAGTCTTTGCATTTTGCAATTCAGACTAGACTGAATCAAGCTAATTAGGCATGAACATGTCATCTAGTAGCCTTTCTCTTTTAGTAAAAAGTAACACTTTCTTAGGGCACTTTGTCTGTTATTGTGTCTTGCAGGAGAGATAGTAGTGTTATCAGTTTAATTTCTGTGAGAAATAAAATTTAATAGTCTCGGAATTTGTCTTGAGAATGCATAATGTCCTGTGCTGCACAAAAAAATCCAGGAGAGTAAAAGAAAAGTGAGTTGTTTTGAGCTTTTTTTGATGCAGAGAAAAATAATATTTGCCAATGCTTCTCACATTTGATCTGATCCCACAGGGTAATGTGCCATCACGTGAGAGCATCCATGTGTACTACCAGAAACAGATGCGTCTAAATGCGTCCCGGGAGTCAGGGCTAGACAGGATCAGCGAGGAGGATTCAACTTCAGGCTCTCAAAGGGTCCGCCGCAGACGCAGGGGCTACACTATGGAGAGCCAAGACTCTGTGATGTCCAGAGACAGCATCTCAAGGTACGTCTGACACCATAAACAGGGAATGTCTTTTGTCTTTTAACTATGTTGTTGACCTGTTTTTGAAACAGAACAGCACAGATCTACATCTGTACATCTGTAAATCATACTTAATCATACTTACATAATTCCTTTCTTGTGTTGGATTTTTACTCAATTTACTGTTTTAAAATTAATAACTGATTAGTAAGCCAGGGAGTTCATTAAGCCAATTAATTTCAAGGGGTTCAGTTATCAGAACATCCCTCCAAAACAATAATCGCTTCTAATATCTTGAGGATGCTGAGAGCTTTTTTAACAGTGAAGTCATGGTTAAAGTGGTGTAATATGAAAAAGCCTGTATCGCACTCTGGTTACACTTAGAAACCATTGGGCATTTATTTTGCTGCATTCCATCAGTAAGCCTTTTAATAACAATACCCAGCCAAATTCTCGAATTCATATGCTTCATATGAATCACACCCAATGCCCAGCTATAACATTGTGAAATTACTTTAATGCTTTAATGTCACATTTCATCAATTATATACAGTTTGTATAATTCATATATTGTTATTTTGCTCATCCTTTCTTTGTACCCCTCAGTCATTTCATGTTTCCATCTCTCCATCTCCTCATGTCTCCATCCATTAGCGCATACACAGAGGCCACCATGCTCTTTTCCCGCCAGTCCACACTGGATGACCTGGACGATATGCCTCAGAATGTGCCCAAAACAAGCGAGCGTGCTCGGCCCAAACTGCGCAAAATGTATGGCCTGGACATGTCCAACTCATCCGGGGACAGCGGCAGCAGTGCCATCTCCAGGTCTTTAATGCAATTAAACATCCTTGGTTGTTCACACCGTCACACCATCTCTTCTGCTAGAAAACGTATGATAAGAACAGGGATAAGGTCTGTTTTCAGTACTGCTAAAGTTTGCAGACACCTGACTTTTCAAAATGCTCTTCATATGAGAATTTTCCTTTTATTGAAAAATTTTTAAGTAAATTTATTTTGAGGAAAACATTATTGGGTGTAAATATTTGTGACAGTATTTAATAGAGTACTACTCTGCTATCAGGAATAGTGTAATATTTCTGAAGTATTAGAAAACAGCTGTTTCATGTTAACAGCACTTTTGCAGGAAATCTTTCTTGCCAAATTAAAAAAGGAACAGCAAGAAAATTAAAATTTCAGAAGAGGTTAAGGTGTCCCAAAACTTGTGATGTTTATAATTGTACTGCATAATTTACTTCTGTTTATTAGGAATGAGTGTGTGAAAATTGCTGTTTTTTCCAATAGTGAAGCCACTCAGTGCATCACTTTATTCTCACGGCAAGGCACCAGTGACACTATAGAGGAGGCGGAGGATGAGCAGGACCAGGCACAGACCAAACGGGAAAGTCCTGAACAGGTGGAGGAACAAGATGAAGGTCCTTGGAGCTCCATGAAACCTGAACCAGAGCAGGAGCCCAAACTAGAGCAGGAGCTTGAAGTAGAGCAGGAGCTTGAACCAGAGCAGGAGCCTAAACTAGAGCAAGAGTTTGAACCAGAGCGGGAGCTTGAGACAGAGCAGGAGCTTGAGACAGAGCAGGAGCCTGAGCCAGAGCAGGAAATTGAACTAGGGCAGGAGCTTGAACCAGAGCAAGAGCCTAAACCAGAGCAGGGGCCCGATCCAGAGCAGGAAATCGAACGAGGGCAGGAGCTTAAACCAGAGCAGGGGCCCGAACCAGACCGGGAGCTTGAACCAGAGCAGGAACCTGAAGAAAAAGAGCCTGAACAAATTGAATGGGAACCTGAAGATCAGCAGGATGAGGAGCAGTACAGGATGGAGCAAGAAGCCGGAGATCAGAGCCCCAGGAGGACTGACGGTGAGTCTTCTGGCCCAGAATACATATCTGCAGATCGGGGAGCTGGCCAGCTCTTTACCCCTGACACAGATGCCCCCAACACGTCTGATGCAGATGTACCGCCCAGCTATAGCAAGGCCGTGAGCTTTGACAGGCTGTCAGTAAGTTCGGAGGAAAGTGACAACGACAAGCGGCTGATGCTGATGACCTCGGACAGCAGGTCAGACTTGGACGACTCACTGCTGCCTTCACAGACCACCGAGCTCACTGCCAGCGAGCTGCTCCTCAACAAGTGAGCCATACACACTGCACATTATATGTGTCTGTTTATATGTTTTGAAGCTGGGGATTAGAGGTCTGCATAGGCCTGATTATTAATACCTGCACCTGTCCGATTTAACCACTAATCACGTCCGCCTGCACCCGCAAAATCTAGTGTAATTCTTGCCCACTCCCACCCGAAAAAACCTAGCACCATTTTTGCCTGCACCCACCCGGTTCAGCGTACTTTGGGCTATGCATGTGGTCCTCGTCAGCTCCCACCTGTGTTTACTGCAATCAGCTACACTGACATAGGACATGTCCAGGTGCAAATTCCATGACACGCTGCAGCAGCCTCCAGGCCCTTCACACCTCTGCACACCCTGCAGCACATATAAACATTTCCGTGTTGCAAAAGAAATGTAAATATTTTGTGTATTTTAGGTAATCTTTTGTGTAGCAGCTTGGCGTCACTACTAACATTATTTTTATCTGTCATCATTATATTGTTAGCCAATTACTTTATAAGATGTCTACAAGTCAGCTGAAATTAATTTAAAGCCAAAAAAGAGACTAAGGCCGCGGCACAGGTTAAAAGGCCAAAAGAATTGTCATGGAGAAAAATCAGTTTGATTTTGTGCATAGATATTTGTTCGATGCTCTGTAGCTTCATGTGTTTGCTGCTTGTGATTATCAACGTGTTTTTCTCTGTGGCCCACTTGCAGCTCATTTGTTGCTTGTTTGCTTCTACAAGCAGCCAATAATTGTCCAAGCCCACCCAAGTCAGCCAGCCATAATACCCACCCGAGCCTGCAACCTGTTGGCTGTTTACCCGCAATGACCGAAATGCTTCAAACTGAATCCCGCCCGCAAATTATTTAGCATTATTATGAACCCGCCTTGTGCAGACTTCTATTGGGGATGAAAGAGGACTTTAATTATACTTTTTAAAATAATACAATTGTACATTGTACAATTTAATTTGTTTCTCTCCATTTTCCAGAATGTTCTATGACGAGGAGCTTGAAGGCTCTGAGCGGTTCTACAAGTCCCAGCCACTGGGTCTGCAGCTGTGCTATGCCCTCTACAACCTGCTGGTGGCGCACTCTGAAATGGTCTGCTACCTGGTCATCATCCTCAACCACATGATCTCGGCCTACATGGCAACGCTGGTGTTGCCCATCCTCATCTTTCTGTGGGCCATGCTCTCTGTGCCACGGCCCAGCAAACGCTTCTGGATGACTGCCATCGTGTACACAGAGGCAAGCGCCTTTTTAGTACTGGATAGTTTTTAGAGCAGATTTAGAGAATGTTGTAGTAGTCACAGGTTTAGAGTATCTGTACCTGTATCTGGACAGGTAACGTTCTCTCTTTACTGCCTTTCTAATAAAGTACACACAGTCTACATAATTAAATTTCATTATGATATGCAATGCCTGGACTTTACAGAAGATTAAAAAAAGTGGGTAAACTCTTCTTTCAGGTTACCATTGTCATCAAATACTTCTTCCAGTTCAGTTTCTTCCCCTTCAACCAGAACCTAGCGGACAGAAATAAGCCCTACCACCCCCCCAACATCATTGGGGTTGAGAAAAAAGATGGCTACGTCCATTATGACCTTGTCCAGCTGCTTGCCCTCTTCTTCCATCGCTCTATTCTCAAGGTGCTTTCCTATGCTTATTTTTTTTGTCTTAATATTTCATTTTTAGATTGTACTTAAGAAAATCTAGACTGAATAAAAATGTTGTTTTATTTTTACTTGATTAAAATGTGTACATCTTTTCCACATAAATAAGATGTCACATCAACACATTTCTTGCCAAAATAAAGTAAAATGAATTGAGTTGATTGGATAGATTTCATTCATGTGGAACCATTGTATACACTGAAGTAAATTCAGAGCAATGTTTTTTTCAGCGTTAAAAGACAAAAACTGGCAATAACCAACATTTTCACACAATTAATGAAAGTATTACAGTGAAAAAAAATTGAGGTTTAAACTTTGTCTGGGCAGCCTTAATATTTTGAGTTATTTGAACTTCAAATAATAAACTGTTAAAGCATAAAACACAGATTCTTATTCCGTTAACTTACTATTCAAAATTCATTTAACTCAAAATTTTAAGGAAGACTTAACCCATTTTTTACCTTTTTTTTACAGTATAGAGAGTATTACAACTCTACATTTGACTGTACATTGACTGTACATTTGAATACTATATTTATTTGTTTTTTATCTCACTGATGGTATGCTATTTAACAAAATTCACATACAGTCCAGAACAGAGATTCCCAACGGAGTCCTAGGGGACCGTCAGCCAGTCCACATCTTTGTTCTGTTTCAGCTACAAACACACCAGCCTCTGGTAATTAGTCTGTAAAATACTGATTGGCTGACACGGGTGTGTTGGATACTAGAACAGAACAAAATGCAGACTGGCCAGGGGTTCCTAAGGGCTAGGCTGAGAACCACTGGTGCAAAATACACACAAAGGCATGTTGTTCACCTTATATCACCAAAGGTAACTTTATAAAAGAAGATAAAAGTGTTCTTAATTTTAATGTACATTTTTTTTTTCTGATTAATTTCAAGAAAATTGCAATGTTTCTATTTGCCCATAAAATTTTCACAGTGGAAGCTAACATTTCAGAATGTATTTTAAAAAAGGAAATACAACAAGATTTTGATATGACAGCAACTATA
>JAILXH010114646.1:4282-15176 GCA_023558415.1 Piaractus mesopotamicus
TTGTCTTCTTGGTAACTTAATTAGTTTTGGGCAAATAGCATTAAATTAAAATGTCACTGTCTGGAAGCCAATTTACAGCGAGTAGATTTTAGGTATACTTAAACACGGTGGCTCTTTTTCATCACTTCATAGAGCAGTTTGATGTCCCATAAGTTGAAAGCTCATTGTTGATGTTTTCTCCTCATACGCCACACATACATGCACACACAGACAAAGGCAGGCAGGCGACAAGTTGGCAGCTACACCTCTGTGGCCGTGCCTGACTCATAACTTTGTAATTTTGCAGTCAGCTGAAGCCAGTGTCCAACAACATGAACGATACCATTCTCATGTCCTCCGGGGCACCCACATCTACCAAAAGGTAAGCGCTCCACGCAGGCTTTCTGTTTGCATGCACTTGTTTTTAAGCCCCTCCATGTAAGCCTGTTATGTAAAAAAAAAAAAGAAAAAACAGAAAAAAAGAAAGGCTCGCTTTGAATTCTGTGCTGTGCGTGAGTGATGAGTGGGGGATTTTTTTGAGCCCGTCTTTGCGGTGAATGCACCGCCGCAGGAGTCAGGCTATACGTTTGCCTTTCAAAGGCAGATGAGCCGGAGCACTGACAAGAGAAATTGGCCTGCCTCTTCTGTGGAAAGTCTCAGTGTGTTTTGCAGACTGGGCTTGCTCAAGGTGATAGGGGAGATAAAAGCACTCAGGATTGGAACCTTATCTTGTAAATAGGGTTAGTAGTCAAGTTTGGCTGCTTTACTGCTTTTCTGTCCCTGTTCCTGTGGCATACGCTTTAATTGTTGCTCTGTTAACACTGGCATGAATGGTAGTGAAGGTGTGCAGTGTGGCAAATTATAATATTGTGATACTTGATGTCATTTTTGCAATATGCAATATATTTCACGATATTACCGTTCTGTGTTACTGTATAATTGTAGTGAGGTTTGATCAGTTGGAACAGATAAATGCACCAGACCATTCCACGTTTAAAAATGCTATTTAAAAACATCATTTGATGATTTTTTTATTCAGTGTTCCACATACTGTGCTGCACTATTAATAGCCAGTTAAGCAAGGCTCTCATGAACTCTCAAGATTGCATCTTTAGGACTGTAATATACAGTGTCCTGACAACAGGGCAAAGTTTTTGACAGCTAAACCTTTCTCCTAAACATCTTTTTTAATGAAACCTGCAGTTGGTCAGTGTCGTGGACGTACTGATCATATCCATAATGTTATCATGTCGTCATATCAGAAAAGGTTATTGGCATGTAATTTATGATAATATTATACCATCATATCAGAGAAGTTTATCATCACTCAATTCATGATGACTGTATCATCATGTTAGAAAAGCTTATCATCACATAAGTCATAGTAATTAAATTATACCATCATATTGGGAAGCTTATCATAACATAATTCATGATACCAATTTTAAATAGTCATGTTTCAGTACTGTATTGTTATATCAGAAAAGCTTATGGTCATTTATGCATAATAACAACAGTATATAGTCATATCAGTAAAGCCTTTCATCAAGCCATTGTTGCTAATATTTTATCATTATATCGGAAAATCTTACTGTCACGTAATTTGGGATAATCCTATATTGTCATATTGGAAAAGCTTATCGTCACGTAATTCTCGAGAAGATTATATCGTCTTATCAGAAAGGCTTATCATCCTGTAATTCATGATAACGGTATTATTCTATTGTGTCAGAAAAGCTCGTCTTTACAAAATTTATAATAACTAATATATATTATATAATCATATCGGAAAAGCTTAGGCATGCAATTCATGATCATGTTATATAATCATATCAGAAAAGCTAATCATCTCTTAATTCATGATAGCAACGTTTTAACATTGTATAAAAGCTTATTATTGAGTAATTTGTGGCGATATTATATTGGCACATCAGAAAAGCTTATCATCGTGTAATTCATGATAATGATATTAGTTGTATTAGTCAAAAAAGGGTATCGTTTTATAATGTATGATGACGATATTATATAGTTAAATCGGAAAAGCTTATTGTCATATAATTCATGATAGCAATATAATATCATCATATCTGGAAAGCATATTGTTACGTAATTTGTAATAGCGATCTTATATATTTATACCGAAAAAACTTGTCACATAATTCACGATAATTTAATAGTCTTATCAGCTTATTGTAAGGTAACTCATGATATGTTGTTATATCAGAGAAGCTTATCATTGTGTAATTTATTGTAACAGTATATCATCTTATCAGAAAAGATTATCATCACTTAAAACATGACAGCAATATTGTATACATATCAGAAAAGCTTACTGCCACATAATTCATGATACTGATATTATGCAGACATATCAATCGCCCCTGTGATTGCATGAAATGAAATAATATTAAGCGGATTTGGTTAGGAAGGAAAAAGGACTAGAATATCTTATTGCATTACACACTCTGATGTGCTCCAGGGTGAAATTTCTTATCAGATGGAAATTCAAAAGAGTCATCACTGGATTTATGGAACATCCCTTTGCGTTCTTTTTTATGATTCTCCCCAGCACAGCTTCTTCCACTTTTGTTTCCAGTTTGAACCACTTACGTTTGATCACATACTGTGTAACATGCCATTAAGTCATTAACAGCACCGTTAATATGGCGCAAGTATTATTAATAGTGAAACACACATACCGCTTTAGAACATGAAGTGTCATGACTGCAAATCACTTGAATGGACCAGATGTGACGCTCAGTGTCTGCAGGAGGAGGAGCAGGCTGTTCATATGCATGCGGCGCTAAAAATAGCTTGGCACGGTCTGCCTGAGGCGGCGAGAGAGTGTCGGGGAGGGAGGGGACCGTGCATGGGTAAACACTTCATCCGACATGAGATCCTTCACTGTAAAGATCAGAGTCAGGCTAAAAAAGAGCTGACTTGACTCGTTAACCTCAGGCAGCGAGAGATGCTGTGCATTTAGATGAGCTAGCTAGCATGAGGAGGGGTTATAAGCACATGTGCCACAGCGCTCTCGCAGCCTTAATGTGGCACTCTGACAGCCTTAAAGCCAGCACTGCAGCCTCTGAGTCACACACTGTTTGGGTGATTACGCGTCCGGGGCCACTGGAAACGGCTTTGGCCAGAGGGCTAACGGCAGAGGAACGTGCAATTATTTTCCGCTAAATTCTGCTCGCAATGTTTTTTATTGAAGCCTGCAAAAAATAAAAGCTGCTCTTTCAGCCCAAATGAAAGTTGCAGGGACATGAAGATCTCCTTGCCCTCCTGATCTGATTACTTGTAAGAAAGACCTGCTTTTATTGATTATGTCTGCGTTATGGTAAGGCTGGAGCCAACTGAAAAGTTACTGTGCAGACTGTAATCCCTTACAGTAATTAGGACAGTGCTGTGAATGTAATTTACTTAACTTTGAGAAGTGACATTTTTGCCTTGCGTTTTCTGGATAAGGAACAAACGCTATGAACTAATAAACAAAACTATGAATATTACTGTGCAAAACCACCAGCTAGTGGTGAAGTCCTTAGAGCAATAGTTTGGCGAAAGATCAAATTTTCTCCTCTTATCCCAAATGTAGCTACTCAACCAAGACATGTTTGCATGTTTAGTTTAGCTCTAAAGCCACAAGGCTAATTTTACTAACATGCAGGGTTTAATTTGGGATTTCGGAGGAGAGGGAGCCCTGTTTTTTCCCATAAGTGTCACGTGGAAACAATATTGGTTAGTTACGTAGTATTACATGCCATTTTCAGCACTAATATCATGAAAGTGTTATTAAAACTAGTAGTCTGTCTGTCTAATGAAATAATTAGACCAGTTTACTTTGCTGTTTTAAATATGCCCTGTTTGTCTTGTGAAGCTAAATAGCAATATTAATTTACAAACATTAGCAAGCTTGATGCAAATGTGTGCTCTTAAGTACATTTAGCAGCAATCAGTTTGCAAGTCAGTAAGCTAAACATCAAAGCTGTGCAAGGATGTCAAATTTAGTAAAAACCTAGTTCCATGCAGGCCTAATATAGACTACTTAAGGGTTGAGGCATGATGAACAGATGTCTTTAGTCAGTTAAAACTTGAAACAAGCAGGAAGGATTCCATACATACTTACAGTAATGTGCAAAAGCCAGACACCACCATTCATTTATTTCATTTCCAGTCAAAATGGCCATTAAGTACAATTTATTCATTTTCCCAGGAGATATTTCTGGGGAGATTGCATAATTCACTTGCATAATTAATGAAACAGGAGTTTCCAAAAGTGGAGTTCTAATGATTTTTAAAAGATACAGAGAAAATGGCACTCCTAACAACCAGGCAAGGCCTGGTAGACCACCAAAACTGTCACCATCACATAAACAGTGCTTAAAGCTTTGATCTTTGAGAAAAAGGAGAAAAGGCTCCAGACTTGCTTCAGATCTGAAAAAATCCACAGGTGTTTCTGTCCATCCTTCCACTGTGAGAAGACAACTCGACTCTATGAATTTGAAAAGATGTGTAGCTGTCAAGAAGCCGTTACTGAGAAAAGGAAACACGAAAAAGAAGATTCATTTTCATATGAAATGGATTGACCATTCCAGAGTCCTTAACATCACTGAATGTGTTTTTGCTTACTTGGATCATGAGAAGCTAAAAATGCAACCAGCTTCTAAGACTGAACTTTAGAGGTGTGGAAAAATATCCCTGCAATGTCCCTGAAACACTGAAAGCAATACTCCTGAAAATAATGGAAGCTCCAATCAAGGCAAAGTGTGGACACACTAAATGCTGCAAACATTTGATATTATATTTAGTTGTTGAGGCTTCTGTGTAATTTTCTGTTAAATATCCTTTTTGTTTTTTGTTTTTTTTTGTGATCCTGACTTGTACTGTTTCAACTGGAAATTAAATAAATGAAAGATGAAAAAATGAAGAAAAAAAAACAAAAAAAAATGAATGATCTTGAGGGACGAGGTGCAAGTATGCGTAGTTGTGTACAGGTTTTCTGCCTGTGCAGTTTATCACTTAGAGTAGTTAAATAGTTCCTGTTCACACAAACCAAATTAACAAATCAATATAACCCCTGCTAACAAGTAAAGGAAGTCCATCTTTCTTGACAGGATGGCACAGTTTAAAAAAGTGTGCTAATTTATGCGTGCAGTTTGTGATATATAAGCTTCCATTACATGTAAGCTACATTAGCCTCATAGCTCCATTGGAAAACTAAGGAAGCAAACCTCGGACACCAGACATGTCTTGACTGATCGGCTACGTTTTGGTATGAGGTGAAAACTGTAAATTAGATCTTTTGCTGAACTGTCACCTCAATATTTGGAAAAACTTTTGGCGGGAGAGTGGAATTTGCTTCTCTCTCTGTCTCTGTGTCTGTAATAATGGTGTGGCCTTGGTGGGGGGTGTCAGCACCACAAGCAGTGATGGGAAAGTGAGCCTGTCTGCTGACTTTGCACCCCCCATTCCCTTTCTCCCCCTCTTACATTCCCCCGAAACACTCACATACCCACTCTGGCTCTCAAGGGCAAGCGGCACTGCAGGGAATTTATCGCCGGCTGGGTCACGCCCGACCTTGCTGCCAGAGAATAAATAACCTTCTCCGTTTCTGCGGGGATGAGTTTTTAATTTGATGTTAACTGAGTATTGACCAACTGCCATCCAATATGAAATCATAGACTGCGCTGTTCTCGCGTCGCAGCATGTTAGTGCAGAAGAGTGTCCGTATTCAGTCCCAAAACATGAAGTTATTTACTTTCTTGCAGATGCGTTGTCCTTGCAGATACGTTGTCCATCCATCATGGCATATATATCTTGAAATGCCTCTTTGTAAACTGGCACCTTATTGAAAAAATAAGAGACATTCTGTCAGAAGCGCGGATTCTAAACTTTCCATCAACCCTACATTTGGTGTTTGTAAGTAAAAGAAGAGATAATTTATTGTAGTTTGAATCTGAAGAAAAATTATTGTTACACACAGTCTTTATACAGTCTTCAAAATATTTTTGGCATTGTCTGTGATTTCATATAAGATATTATTGCAACAAGCAGAAAATAGTTGGAAGTACAGAATGTAAATGTAATTATGTAACTAATTTATGTAGTTAATTATGTGATTACATATGGTTAATCATGTGAAACAAGTTGAACATTGCAAAACAGCAATAATAATTGCAGACTTCCAAAGGTTATCCATCTTTTGCACTTACATCACTCACTGAGAACAATACTTTTCCCACTCCATGCTTCTAAACAATCTAGGGGGACGAAGAAGCAGCTGTAAGGGGTCACTTTTGTTGTAACTGTACTTTGATGGATGGGCAGTTTGTCCTTGGAGGACGTGACATAAGCTCTAATAAGGGCGAAACAGTCCCTGCAGGGGAGCTATGACAATAGGAGGATTCCAGCAGATCCTTCTGCGAATGCCACTGATAATTATAAATGGCTTGAGCCTCTGAGAGCCTGGCAGGGGAGTGTTTTCATAACCCTTAGAAGCTGCAGTTATTGCCAACGATAACAAAAGCATGGCATAATTTAATTTCTCTGCTGTAGTCATAGAGTCAAAAGCAGAACGGACATATGTTATTGTCATGATACAGTCTTGTTTTGAAGAAAGAAAAAACATTCTTCACATTCTTTACAGCCGTTTTTATCTTTTCTTGATATGCTGTGTCAACACTGAAGAACATAATGCACTGAAATATCTCAAATAAATGAATGTCCACATCAATAAAATACATTTGATCACAATTTTGCCTTTCAGTTTACTCACATTTGGCAGTAAATGTGTTGTCTGTAGGGCCTGACTGGTATGAAACTTTGGTGATAACAATCCTAGAGGCTAAAAACGTCAGTAACCAATAATATCAGGCAGTAAAATTTTATGTTTATATTTTAATGTCAAGTGTAATTTGTCAGTTCTCAGTGGTCACATTTGTTAAACTCAAATAAACGTTAGCATAAGAAAGCAAATAGAAACTCAGTCTTAAAGGGCCCATATCATGCAAACCTGGATTTTCCTCAATTTCGTGACACAAGAGAAATGAAGGATCTGTGGAGGAAACACTGTTAAAATTTCAAAATGTACCATTCAGTCCTCAGTTTATGCAATCCATATACACCGTAAAATATTTGGGGATTCTAAATTTTGTGTCTGGACTGCCTTAAACTAGTTTTAATTACATTTTGAGTTATTTCAACTTCAGATAATAAATTGAAAGGGCATAAAACACAGATTCTTGTTATGTTAACTCACTCTTGTTATGTAAAATCACACAAATATAAGCGAACCTCGTGGAGAAAAAAATAAAATACAAGTCAAATGTAGGATGTGGGTCCTTTAAATATTAAATTACTGGTTTCTATTTTACCTCTTATTTTCCCATTTTTCATCAAAAAAAAGAACAAGTAACATGTTGTTCAGTTATACAGTTCAAACTGTGTTGCTAAGAAATCTGTGATAACCTCCCTACATCAGAACGAAAAAAAAACACACACACAAGAACAACCAAATAAATAAACACTAATTATTGGCATGTTATGGACAATATTTTTACAAAAACTGAGAGGAAAATCTGCAGGTCATCAGCACTGGCCGATATAACCACCCACCCAATATCGGTTAGGTTCTGGTAATATAACGTTTCTATTGTCAGGACAAAACCTTGCATCTTCATTTTTTGTAATTGTTTCTTTTTTTACAGAATTTGAGAATACCAGCTGCCCTTTACACTGTGTTAAAATTTCATGATTATTGGAACAATAGAAATGGTTCAAAATTGCTTTAAGTACTTGTTTCATTAACTTCCATTCAAAGTTAATAATGTTTTTCCTTCCTCTTTAAAGTTACCATTTTGGGGATACAAGGTTTTGTCCCGACAGTGATGATAGTTCATTCATGTGGAAATAATGTACACATTTAAATTATGAGAGTTCAATGCATTCAAGTATATGCTAATAAGGGCGCAACAGTCACCATAACAGTAGGAGGATTCCAATGCATCCTTGGCACTGATAATTATAAATGGCTTGAGCCTCTGAGGGTGTCTTGGCACAGGGGAGAGTTTTTAATGAGTCAGACCCCAGGGAGTGTGAGAGTGTGGAGCTCAGACAGGTCACGCTGACGGGGTTGTGGTGATTGACACAGTGGTCCAGCTTTTTATAAGCCACTGTTTAACTGCACTCAATTCATTAGAAGTTGAGTAGCTTTTCCACTATGCGATTGTCTTGTTTGTGGGGGTCAGATAAGGTGTTTTTCTTGGCAGAATGGTCAGAGCAAGGTGGTCTGCGGCGTGGCAGCCGCTAGAAGACACATTCTCACTTATGCACACACACACATTCGACTCCTTATTGCAGCCAGCGTAATGAGGAGGGGTAGCATATGCTTCGTCATCTGTTCCCACCGTATGCCCAGTCCTATAGCATGAGACTGCACCACACTCACTCACTCATGCACTACACTCAAACAATGGCACTGGAGGCTGAATAATCTACGCAGAGATAAAAATAATGGTGATCTAATCACTATTTGGCTGCTGAGGGGTACCTCTGAACTCTGCAGTTTTGCAGTGTGACCAAAGTTGCAGTGCAGTTTCTTCTTGAAAAGATTTCTGTCCTAATGGAAGGTTTCCTGGTGGAAGAATGGATAAGTCAGTCCCCCGTCCTTTGTGCTACGCAAGATGGTCATGAGTGTGTTGCTGTTTTACATGGCTCCCTGTTTAACTGTCCTGCTTCCATGTGTCCATGCTTAGCTTTTATGTCACCAATACCTGTTTCTCAGAATTTAGTGGATCAGCCAAGATGTGTTCAGTGTCTGAAACTTGCTTCTTTAGTTTGCACTCAAGCTACACAGCCTTATTAAGCTATAGGCAGTACTGCTCAGAAGACACCCATGGCTTTTCGTAACTATTTAGTTCTACAGTATTTTTGTTTTTACCATAGTAATTATTAACGTGGGTAGAAGAATACAATTGGACTGATTTAATTTAATGAAGTATTGATTAGCTGAGGCAGGTATTAGATGGTAACTGTAAATACTACACTTCCTTCAGGTGATCTTTAGAAATGGGTAAAATAACACGAAATCACAGGCTATTGTTTATTTATTCATTTGAATGTATTTTGGCAGAGAGTCTGAAATTAATCCGATGGTGATATGGGGGGGTGGGTATTTAATGTCTACAGATATCTAAACTCATCTCAGTATTCTGCACACACAGGCCACTGGCTAAAAAAATGTGTAACAAAAAATGGCTGACAATTGACATGTTTGTGTATCTCAGCTTCTGATTTGCTGGTTGTGCTGTGCTGCTTTTGCACAGAAGCAGCTATGCATGCTCAAGGGGCAGATTTTGCCACTTTGCTCTAGCAGTGTGCTGCTAGAATCATGTTCAAAATATGTGATGTTTGTCACTCGCGCAACCTGAAAACTCAGCAATGTAAGAGCAAAAGCATCACAGGAACGTTTCCATTTCCAGCGAAGACTTCATTATTGCTTTTCACTCATGGGCCCACCTGGTAATTTTGCCTCTGTGCAGCAGTGGGAATAACTGAAACAAAAGGGGCTTAACAACCTGTAGCCATTTCGCACAGTGTTTTGTAATGAAGTGGAAAACTCAAGAAGTAAGCTTCAGACACCAAACATGTTTTGGCTGATGGACTACATTTAACATTTTATACAATGAAATATACATAAAAAATTATGCAATTTTTTATTGGTCTCTTGCTTTAAAGCTTACCAAGTGACCTGCATATCTCTCTCTTTCTCTGGACAGCAGTACTCTGGAGAGTCCCAGTCGGCTGGATGAAGAGCATCGTCTCATTGCTCGCTACGCTGCCCGTCTGGCAGCCGAAGCTAGTAATTCTACAGTAAGTATGCTTTAACACACACACACACACACACACACACATATATATATATATATATATATATATATATATGTCTATATACACATATATACATATACATACATATATATATATATATATATATATATGTATATATATATGCACACACACACACACACAAACCAAATGTAATATTTGTTTCCATGAGCCACCTCTGCCCTGGCAGCACATCAGTTTTACTACATCCCCAACTGTGCAGAAAAAATAACTTGTTGGACATTTGAAAGGACACATTTATTCCACTAGTGTTTGAACTCTGACGTCCGCTCTGCCTTGTCTGTGCCTACATGATGGTGTTGCACTACACTATTATGCACAGCCGTTAGGCAGCCTGTCATTCAGTGTGTTGATTTAATAGCTTGCCTTTGTGCGCCGCTTCCTTTTTAACTCCCTTCATCACTGTCTTGCAGCAATGCCCTCCCACTGACCTGAGCTTCAACTTTGATGCCAACAAGCAACAGAGGCAGCTCATCGCCGAACTGGAGAACAAAAATAGGTGCAATTCCATTTTTGTCGCAGCTGCGTGTCTGCATCATTAGCACGCTTCTAAAGTCTGACCTAGCTCATTATATTTCTGTAATTCTGTCATCGATACTGCATAATGACTAGGGTAATAACTCTAAAATCACTCATAGAGCAGTGTATCATGTTATTAGTTATATAGTGTAGGTCCACGCTGGGGGTAATGCTGTACTTTAGGGAGGTTGATAAAGAGATGCGGCAGTCTAGGTGGTGGTTTATTTGTAATGAGGTGACCATAGTGCATGTTGGTAAATATTCTGTGTTGGTCGATAGGGAGATCCTTCAGGAGATCCAGCGGCTGCGTTTGGAACATGAGCAGGCCTCACAGCCAACACCAGAGAAAGCTCAACAGAACCCCACTCTCCTCGCAGAGCTACGCTTGCTCCGGTACAAACACCTTCAAACACACTCATGCCCCCCCCCCACACAGAAAACCTTTGTACTTAGCAGAGCTGCGGGTCGATCCCCCAGAGACTGGATTCTC
>JAILXH010114679.1:0-14930 GCA_023558415.1 Piaractus mesopotamicus
ACACACAATGGCTGAGAACATCATAGAGAAGCCCAGAATTAAACCTTTGTTTTTTTTTTAATAGTTCACAACATCTCAACTACTTTTTTGATAACAAGAAATTCTTGTTACTTGTTACTGAATTAATATTTGTTTTAAATTATCCTTATATGTTGTTTTCAAGCAGAAACACATTTATTGCCCAGACAAATGGTTTTAATCAGTTTGCTTGGAAGCTTGGAAGATCATTGCACAGTACTTCATATATATTTATGTATACATGTGAGTGTGTCCAGAAGTATCTTCTACCCTTCTAAGCAGTGGGTCCAGCTAATCCAAGCTACACCAGGCATTCAAAGCTTGTATAATCTCAAAAAAAAATATTGCCAATAAAATGTGACACTCTGGGGCAGCCATACATGAGTGGTGATGAAGAGAAGATTTATATGTGAGCAATCAGCCAACATCAGTACTTGACCTGTCTCATGCTCTTGTGGCTGAATGCAATCAAATCCTCATACCAATATATTCCCACATTTAGTTACTACTCTTACTGCAGCAAAGATGGGGCAAACTCCCCAATAATAATACACTTGAATTCGGACGGTGGAAGATAAAAGCAGGTGTCTACAACCCTTTGGAACTACTATAAAATCATGAATACTAAAAAAAAGGCACAATAGCAAACTAGTTTGCTTTGCAGATTGTTATTACATTTAATGAAGGGTGGGAAGCCATTACTATTT
This sequence comes from Piaractus mesopotamicus, assembly GCA_023558415.1. Classification (NCBI taxonomy): domain Eukaryota; kingdom Metazoa; phylum Chordata; class Actinopteri; order Characiformes; family Serrasalmidae; genus Piaractus; species Piaractus mesopotamicus. Next base: position 726 of record JAILXH010114679.1, read on the forward strand.
AACAAATTAAACACACAAGCATCACCACAGTATAAATGAAATTTACTCTATGTTCATGCATAAACAGTATCTCTTTTAAAGCTTCACTCTCTTTAGTGACCAGGAATTCATGAAGAGACACAAAATGAGATAAAGCTTCAAAAGATTATACTGCTTTACAAATAGTGACAAATTGGAGGTGGGCATAACAATCAGCCATGAGGTAATCTCTATATTTCAGTATCTGATGGTGTTTTGGACAGGGAAGGAGGGATGACACTTACAAAATGGCATTTACACTAACACACATCTCAAACAGATTAGCAGCAAGAAACTTGCTGTCTTTTTCCAAGTGCAATAAATACTAACAATACTATTATTATTATTATTATTATTATTATTATTAGCATTTTTATTATTGCAGATGTTAAAAACTGCCAAACTACATTAGGCATTCTACAGTCAGTCTGCGAATTAGTGGGTTAAAAGCAATCATGTGATGAAAGAGGACACAGTAAAACAATAAATTGAAATGCCTTACATTTCCCAAGTGTTCGGCTAGTCTGAAAAAAGAAGCATGTGAAAGAGTTTCAATTAGTCATAAACTACAGAATTAATAAGCACATCACTTTAAGAGTTTCCGAAGTATTCACTTCTTAAACTACATCTGGCCCGAACAACATTTTACAGGCTTTGAATACACACTGATATTTCTTAAGAAGTACTTGAATGTCTTTTGAAGGTCTCAAAACCTTGTAAACTAGGGATGCATCAATACCGTTACTAGTATCGCGTATTGGGACAATATCATGCTCTTTTATTTGTACTTTGTACAAAATTCACCGATACCAACATTCCGATATCAGCTGATACCATACGCAGAGTACAAGCTGTTGCGCTAATGAAAAATGGAGTGAAGGACTCCAGAGAGAGAGTTATTGACTCTGTGAAAGTCAAACACAAAGCCACTGATGACTTTAAACATTGGCAGATTCCCACCAGGATTACACTGTGTAATTTTAGCCCATTTTTAAACACACACAAACACAGTCACAATCACTACCCCCATATTGGTGGAGACACAAAATAGTGAGATATAAACATTAGTAGGGTGATGTTTTGGTAAAATAGGCTGTAGAGAGACCATATTGTCCCATCATGTGCATCACCGCCTGGTTTTAGCTTCAGTACTCAGTGTTAGCAGCACTGCTTAGTTTCTCAGTGTGTCTGCTCAATACTCGGTGCGCAGCATGTCATTTTGAATGAAACAGCTTTAATTGAAATTGTCCATAGACACAGCTGTCTATAGGAGCTGTATTTCATGTAGCATGCATAGAGAGTTTTCCTACAGTGTGAGCATATAAATCGTAGGTTTTGTTCGTAGATGATGGTCCATTCAAACGTACAATGCGAGTAACCAAAGGAAACAATATTTCTAAAATCACACAGTGTATGTCTGGCTTTACAGGACAGCTCAACCAGCCAAACTAAAGACTCAGAGAAGATGTAAAACCCCACAAGTGAGCTCCTTGGATTAAACTGGGATGTGGTTCCTGCTGTCAGTGTGCTAGAGACTGAGCAAAACTATGAAGTATGAATTGCACTTTACTCACAGCTGTACAGAAGTGCCTTTCTGACAAAGCCCACACTTTCTGACAAAGCCCAGACAATTCAAGAAAATGAATGTGGCATAGCCAGCTAATGTGCTTCATTTAAAATATGCTAGAGTTTACCATTTTAACTGCAAAAGTACATTGCACTCATTTATATTAACAATTACTTAATTCTGCGCACGTTACTCAGTTTGGTATCAGAATCGGTATCGGTACTAAAGAACATCTACTCATACTCGGTCTAAAAAATGGTATTGATGCATTCCTACTACTACAATATCTGAAGTGTTCTTAGTCATCTGTCTGATAGAACAGATACAGCTCCATTTTAATCAATGTTTCAGTTCACACCAGCTGTACTAGATACACACTTTATGCCTGTCAAAACGCCTATTTTTTCACTTGCACAGGAGTGAAGCATAAACTCCATAAAGATCAAGTGAAATCACACAGTCCCACTCCCTATATTGTTCTCAATTATTTTTAAAATACGATCATTTTTACATACATACAAATACAATGTTTATACAATATAAAAAAACAATTATTTTGAAGTAAATAATTATTTACTTAAATGTGGTGATCATGTTGGTGTAGCAGTTGCAGAGCAGTTCCTGCGCTGTGCAGGAAACTTCTCTGATACCGACAAGGTAAAAAATTGCAATTGTGATCTGCTGTTTGTGCTGTGAAGTTTTAAACATACTGTTAAACTGTTTCATTTAAAAAAAAAGTGAGAAAAAGGAGACTGATATTTTCACCTGAAGCAGTTACGTGACAGAGCTGAGTCTAACGCAGTGTGGACTGGACGCATGGTGGTCACTATGGAGGATAACTTTACTCCTGTATTTGAGATGATCCACTAAACTTGTCATGCCTCCATGTTATACCAACCTGTTATACCACATTTGCACTGAGCATTTTTTTTTTATTGTCTGATCATTCAAGGAGTACAGATTGTTGTGTTCTGAGGCGAGTTGATGCCTGGCATGAATTTATGATGCATTTTGAACTAAACCTATAATTTATTTAACATTTTTCATACATATAACCATAACTGTTCTATTTAAAATGAAATACAATTATGGAATTTGCTGATGAAATGTATTTCCACATAAAATATTCTTGGTTAGAAAAAAACCTTACTGTGATTTTTCTGACCAATATTGTGGCTGTGTTTTAAACGGCGATTATTTTCTTTAAAGTAAGGTAGAGGTCCTGATGTTTAGCCAAGATGACCAGAATATCCACTTTTCTGGTTCAAGGCTTGAACACTGAAAGTAGTGTGGCTGACTGGCAGTTATTTGTGATATTATTATCATGTACAGAGCACATGGGTTTTTGGTTGCTTTTGATAGTCTAACTCATTTACAGGCAGTTCACAAGCTTCATGTTATTAAGTTAAATTTGCCTATTAAACAAGTAAGGCAATGTTGTTACTACTATAGTCTTTAATTAAATTTCCAGCTCCTGTGCTTTTAAAACTATACTATACTTTAAATCACGATCTTTGAGAAAACAAATTCAAATTATTCGGGCCAGCTCTACTTAAACTTTTATTTTGTAATCCCTTTTAATGTGAAACTAAGCGACAGGACAAAGAACATTTGATTTCAAAAAGTCAGAATCTTAACTAAACCTAGAAACAGTATTTCATGTGATCTACGTGTAGCTCCAGTGGTCTACACTGCAGATATCGGGTTCCTATTGGAGCCTTCTGTGTTCAATTCAGGCTCAGGACCGGCTGTGCTGTTGAATTTGCAGGACGGTGACAAGTGAGGACAGTGACAGAATTCTAGTGGTACTACTTGGGTGAGCTTGTTTCGACAGGGTTATGGTTAGTGTTTTGCTATTTTCAGCAACATCTGACCTTTACTCTCTATAATTGCAAAACTAAGCTGTGTAATTACTCCACTGCCTAACATTACAGATGTTTCTATGCAGGAATAATGCAGCCAGGACAAGCGGAGTAAGACTGCAACTTCAGAAAACGACTTAAAAAATATTCACATTTTTTGAAACTTTGACACAGAGGAAAGAGGCCATCCAAAATCAACCAATGTGTTAAAGAGAATAGAGGAAAATATCTCCACAGTTACCTCCTCATCAGGCTCTTGATCTGAATCTGATTCCTTTGAGGAGCAAGAAGCAGTAAAAGAGAGAGGAAGGAGACAGAGAGATCAAGAGAAAGAGGGACAGAGGGATACAGGACAGAGAGAAGGGAAAGAGAGAGTAGGCAAAGCAGTTACCATAGCAACAGAATTCTTGAGCCAGCCAATGAGGCACGGCATGGGAAGGGGAATGTGTGGAGGACAGACACGGCTGGCAAATCTGGCTTTTATCAAAACTGAACATGAAAGATTTGTCTAATCTGAATCTCTAATAATGTTAATTTGTCAATACTAGGCTTCTGACTGATTACTAATTATTTGTAAACAATTGACTACAAGTAAATAAATGCAACTATTTACTAGCCGTAACCTCAACCTATATTTAAAAGTACATCCTGATTGTACACTAAATGGCCAAAAGTACATGTAGCCCCTCTTAATTAAAATCAACACACATGAATTCTCCATAGACAAAGACTGGCAGTAAAATGGGCCTTACTGAAGAGCTCAGTGACCCAATCAACTGTAAGTGCTTACTGTGAAATGGAAGTGTCTACGAGCAATACCAGCTCAGCTACGAAGCGCTAGACCACACAAATGTGCATAGTGAGTAAAAATCACTTATCTACTGAGTTCCATTCTGCCTCTGGAAGAAACATCAGCACAAGAACTGTGCATTGGGAGCATCATGAAATGAGTTTTCATGACCGAGCATCTGCATGCACGCCTAAGATCACTATGCACAATTCCAAGTGTTGGCTGGAGTGGTGTAAAGCACACTGTCACTGAAGTCTGAGGAAGCTGAAATATGTTAAATCACGTTTTACTATCTGGCAGTCTAAAAGATAAGTCTGGGTTTGGTGGATGCCGGGGGCATGCTACCTACAGAAATGCATAGCGCCCCCTTTAAAGTTTGGTGGAGGAGGGATAATGGTCTAGGGCTGTTTTTCAGGTTTTGGGCAAGACCCCTTAGTTCCAGTGAAGGGTAATGTTAATGCTACACCAAACAATGATATTTTAGATAATTATATGCTTCCAACTTTATGGCAACAGTTTGGGTAAGGCCCTTTCCTGTTCCGGCATCCAACTCCATACTAATACTAATAATAGTTTTGGAACGAGAAATTAACAAGCTCATATTGATGGGATGGTCGAGTGTCCACATACACAGCCATGTCGTGTGACTTTATGCACTGCAGTTTGTTAGCTAGAGTGTGTGTTATCTGTGTACCTTCATATGGTAGACGAGTGTAATGATTAAATATATATAGAGAACATATATGTAGTTGTGCCTATTAAAACATGGTGTACTTCAACCCCATATGGATTACATTATAATGAGTTAAACTGGAAGGGTCAACTGTTTGACACAAAAATACTGAGGTTACAAAAATAAGTGTTATAAGAATGCATGCATGGAGAAAATTTAATAGAAACGTAGAAGCCAGAAAAAAGTGCTCAAGAGACACTGAATGCTCTGGAGACATTAAATGGACTCATGAGTGAATATCTGCATTTGTAATGTATTACATATGTGAATGTTTAATCATCATGATGTAATCATCATTTATGAGAAAGGTGAGTTTAAATTACCTTAGAATAAGCCGGTAGAGTGATATTTAGGTTGCATATAGCATTATGGGCCAGACTCCTGTATGATCTCGGTTCTTTCATGAAAGACAACCGACCACAAGGCTCCTGAGTATTGTCTCGTATCTGTAACATTTCCAACAAGCAAGCATTGAAAAAGTTATCATTCAGTGACTATAAGCTTCTCAAAAGATCACAAAGGCAAATATTTGCAGCTTATAATAACAGTTCTGCATAAAGGCTATCTGCAGGTTACTACAAGAATATTTGATTGAATTAGAACGTTTACCAAAGGAAAAGAGCTTAAACGCACATCAGATAACTCACTTTTATAAAGAGGGCAAGTCGGTTTTCTTTGAAGGCGAAGAAACTGAAGAGATGATGCTGACCGCTCTTGGTCAGGGGGACTAAGTTTCCAAAGCAGTCTGCATAGATTGGTTTTCCTTCCAGCACCTTTAATAGAACAGCACAATGATTGACACATCAAGGCTACACAAATGCAGATGCCAAACATTTGCGAGGTTTCTTTGATCCTGTTTATAATTAACAGTTTTATGTAAAGGTGATGGATGGACTCATGAGTGCAACAGTTTGTATATTGGTTTAAATGACATGTTTTGTTGTTTTTCTAACTGAAAAAAGTTAACATCCTCTACCGAGAACACCCTTCTGCACATTTTATGCACAATTACTGTTTACTCGCTGAATTTAACATATTGGGGGGAAAAAAACGCAATGTAGCCAGTGCAACAGTTATGGCACATTGTATATTTTATATTGTATTTTTCCTATAAGTTAAACTAATTAAAAGAAGTTAAATGAAAAGAAAACATACACTAAAATTAGCAGAAAAATGTCATATTTATGTTTGTTCCCTGTAGAAAATAAACAAAATGTCTCATTTGACCTGGGATGTTCAAACTTTTACATAAGAATGTACATCAAACAGCTCCAATCTCTACATATTTTTTGTTCTGAAGACCTAAAATTCTTATACAATACAATATTTTCTTATTTAATATTTATATACAATGAAAACTACACTGATATGTTGCTGAGATTTTCACACCCATAAACATTCAGCCAAGAGCAGCTCTGTGGTCAGAAACTGTTGAAGGGCTTGAGGATGACTAACAAAAACTGTCAAAAAAATAAAAAAAAATGGGCTATAACAAACACCAGGTGGAGCTGAAAGGGAGGAGTTTCTGATAAAGTGGCCAATATGTATACAGTGACCCCTTGAATAAAAGGACCTGAGGATGGCTGATAAGTAATGTGTAGCTACAAATGGGGGGATCTTTAATGTAGGCATATTGTGGCATCGTGCAGAAGTAGAGTCAGATGAGGCCATATTTTCTGCTCAAAAATGCTCTTTTACTGAGAACAAGTTAAAACACTAATAGTTGAAAAGCAACTAAAAATCGAGGCAGGTCACTCCACACTTACTCTTTCTTATGATGTTGACCAAACACAAACCCCCTTTAACTAACTCCAAGTCCAGCACAAAGTCACACAATAAACACATACACACTTTAACTGAAAAAGTGTTAGTGGGGAGGAGATATATAAGGAGATGTATTTATTATAAAAATGTGTTCTCTCACTTGGTGGGGTTAGGATAACTTTCTGTTAAATGTCTATATCAAGGTTATTCTACTTTAAGTACACAGGCTTTTGTGTTGATGTTGTATTGAAAAAATATATCTAATGAAGAACATCCAGAACATTTTTCTAGTGGAGGAAGCCAATTTAACAATGAGGTAGCCAATATTTCTTATGACTAAGTATATTCGTCCAAACACAGCACTTTTCACACCCACCTCCACGTCCCGACTGCGAGCCACCTCGGTGAAGTTCTCCTGCTGCTCCAGAGTTTTGTCTATCTTGTCATCTGTCATGCAGAAGCAGCGTAGGCGTGCCTCTATGGGGTCATGTGTTTTGGCGAAGACGACAAATTTGGCCATGTACGGCACACAGATGATCTCTCGATAGACCTGTGTGGCAAAGTTGACTGACTCTTGGGCCTGCCGACAGTCTATTAGCCAGAATCTAAACAGCGAAAGGGGAGGACATTGTGAGTAAACCCTACTTTTGATTTTCAGGCTTACATATACACTCTCTCATAAAAAGCTACTAAACTTTTAGCTTAAGAATACATCTTCAGTACCTTCAATTAGGGAACATGATTGTATCATATTTCATTGCAATTATATGTTTAAGTTGCATTGACTCCATACACCCAGTTTAGGCCTCAGGCTTTTTATGTTATTGTTCTGCTTTAAAATATTAGGCCATGAAATGGAACAAATATGTATCTTTCCTCTGGGAAAATCTTATTTAAGGTACGCAGTTGGACATTAAAACCATTGTTATCCTGTTGAGAGTACATTTACATTGTTTGTACCTGGATTAGCAAAAATATACCTGTAGAGTCCCTTTTACCTGATAGTGTAAGATTGTTTCAGTAAGATTAGTAAAGTCATCCAATATCTATTCAAAAAAATCTACGCAGTATCAAAATAAATACGTTTTGAGGACCTACCTTGCAGACACATTTGTGGTGAATGACACGCAGTCATTGATAAAAGTTAATGGTGTGGTTCCAGTGATGTCCTCCCACTGAGCTGGCGTGGTTCCACCTAGATGATGGTATACATAATGCAGCTTCAGTAATGTACTTTAAATAGAAAAAGGAGAGCTTTTTCAGAAATAAACGTAGCCAATAGACTGTGTGTGAAGTCAAATTATAACATCTATCATATTATCCTTTGTTTTCTAATACTTTGTTAACCTAAAAGGTGTTAAAGAAATAGTTGAGTCAAATAATGTTGCTAACAATATGAAATCAAAGAGCCACTACTTAGTGGTATACAAATGACATTATGTATATTTGTGACCACTAGCTTTTGCTCACTGTTAGCTACATTAGCACAACTGGTTAAGCTAGTCTTTCAGTTTCTAAGGTGTGTATGTGAGTTTCCTCACCCGTGATGCTGCATAGCAATCGGAGTGTTGGCGTATCTCCTCCAAAGCCGTTGAGGACAGGGTCAGTGGAAGTCTTGGGGACAGGGATGGTCATGGTGATGGGTTTATGGAACTTCCTCCTACGGGGCTCCAGAGTGACTATAGGACTGAAAGTAGCTTTGTTTCCTAAGATTTTCCTCACCACGTCCATGTTCACAGGCTGAGCCTAGTCAAGAAAGAAGCAAGTGTAACAGGAAAAGCATGATTAAAAACTGAAATACTCTTGAATACAAGCTTGTACAAGTCATTGAAAGGTTAATTCAATTTTAAATAACAGTAATTATTATCAAGAGAAGACTTCAAAACAAATTAAAGTAACAAAGTGTATTTGTTGAGTAAAGGGAATTACCTGGGGTAAATGCAACCCCAGTTTTGCTATGCTTAACTGCAGCATTTTACTAAGATTTGTTTTCAGGCCAGGTGGTAGACCCTTCGCAGTGTTGTCATGCATATGTGGCGTCAAACGGACATGGTTGAAGTATTATCACCCAGAATTATTTTCAATAACATTTTTACATTTTCTACACAATTACTTTCAAGAACTGCAATTGCAATTGATTAAAAGTTCATTTATAGGCAGCTTTTTCATGTGTGCCTGAATGCTTTACAGTTCAATCTGGGTCAACAAATAACTTGCATATGTTTCTACAGAAATGTAAAAAAAAAAAATTATGTTAAAATGTTCCTTAAACCAACACCTGTTTTTGATTATCGCCGGTTTCCTCAGCAATAAAACGACAAAGAAGAAATAGCACACAAGTTTTACGTCTTTTTTCTATATCCTATTCAGGGCTACAACACCATATTTCAATACAGTCAGCCCAATATTTCAGTTTGGAGAAACTTTGTCTCTATAAGGATAAAGGAATTCTGTGATTAAAGCCTACTGCAACTAGAGCTAGAGGCTGCTACCCACACAGAGGCCAGCTCACCTCTGCCCCACACTGCTATATCAATGATCGGATCCGCTCCATACTTGGGATCTGAATTTAGTGCATCTTCACATATGAAAGTATGCTGAGAAATTTACTTGGGCCAAAAAATTAATTCAGTGCATATTACAAAAAAAACAAACGTTAGCATGTCAATTACATCCTAATGTCTGTTTCTCATCCACACAAAGCAGCAGTCTGTGATTTGGTGACAAGAAAAACCTTGAACTAAATAAGGGAAATATTATACTTTTCCAAACATGCAAATATGATCTGCAACCTTATTATAGAAAGCATCATTCTGTCTTTGTAGCTACCTGTAAACCAACTCGAATGCGTTTGGTGAGTGCTCCTTCTGGAAAAACAGCCTGGACTTGTGGTACCACCGTACTGCTCAAGATCCCACCCTCTGGACCAATTAAATTACTATCCTGTTTGATCCGGGACACCACTGCAAAGTACTGTGGGAAGTCCCGGGTGATTATACGGCAAATGCGCTTTCTCTCCAGCTCTTCTGGAGTGTCCAACTCTGAGGAAACAGGACATTGACATGAGAAATCTTTGAAAGATATGGAGTAGGCAATGACAAGAGTTTGTAGTTCAAACTTGATCACAGAGTAAAAAAATTAAACTGATATGAGAAATATATTAAACAAATTGTACATAGTACACTATTATACTGTTAAAAAAAAGAAATTCACATTACGACAACATCTTTAGAGGCCTATTAGATGTCAAATGACAAAAAAAGGAAATGAAAATTTCACCCTCGTCCATGCCATTGAGGATCTGATTGAGCTCCTCCTCTGTGTATTCACAGTGATGCTCTTTCCAGCTTTCTCCTGTCTCACTGCGCAGAATCACCAGCTCTCTCTCCTTCCCCCTCAGAGCAGCAAAGTGAGGGATCTCCACAATCACTGGTCTGAAAGTCCACACAAAAAACAGGGTTTCACTGAAATGAACCATAAAGATAGTCCTTGGAGGACTTACCAAGTGTCTGTTTGTGCGTAAATGTGTTACGTAGCATCTGGTTTTGTGTATTTCTTGGATGTTTCAACATCATAAGTAACATCACAAGTTCAGGTTTTGCGTCCATTAAAAATGACACAATTAATCACCAATATTAAATATATAAATATAAAAAAAAAAGGGAGCTAAGTTGGGACTAGTTTAAAATGAGACTGCTATAAATAAATGGCCATGCCAGACTAGCACACTTGCCAAAAGTGCTAAACGCTGTTCCTGCCGATCTACTCACCCTACAGAGTTCCATTTATACTCTGATGTACATGACCCAAAGAGGTAAGGAACATGTGAAGATTAGAGGGTGTTCAGTCAGGTTTGGAATTAAGCTTTGTATGAGGGTAGGTCTGCAGGAGTAGCGCTGAACAGGCCCGATGTAGAGTGAATTACTGGCACACTTCATAAAGATGAGAGGGAAAAAAAACACAAACACTTGATCTTACTGAGAAACTATGAGAAATGTACTATTTCACGGTTAGCGAAAATAATTTAAAGGAAAAAAACAAACTTTTTTTTTTTAAACATTCTCCAAAATTATTGCCACCTCTTCATTAAGTACTTTGTGCAACATCCCATTGCCAAGTAAACGGCACTGAGTGCCATCTTACAGTGCTGAATATAGTGAGAGAAAATATATAAAGGAATCTGAAATCTCTTCAGATCCTTCAGAGATTTGGTCCTTACTCGTTGACTCTCCTCTTCAGCTCATCCCACAAGTTAAACGTGGTTTAGGTCAGGTGGCTGCGGCAAGCGTGATTCTTTGGTCAGTGTGGATGCTTTGGATCACTGTCCTACTGTAATACCAAACTACTACCCATTTGATTTTGACCTGAAATGTCCTGGTGTTTCCATTTTTGATATAATGTCTCCTAATAACATATAAATAAATACCAGAGACTATGAAATTAAAACAGCACCACAACATCACATATCATACCACCACCATACTTGACTGAGGGGACTAGAGTCTTTTGACGCCAAACAAACCTCTGGTGTTTGTTGTCAAAAAGCACTATTTCTGTGTTATATGACCACAGAACTCACTTCCAATCCAAGTCCCTGTAGTGTTTTGTGAATTTCAGTAACTTATGCTTGTACTTTGGTGACAGCAAAGGCTTTCTCCTAACAAGTCTTCCAAAAAGTTTAGCATGGAGGTGGCATCTAACTAGTTTTGGAGACTGATGATTTGTCCAATTGTGAAAAAGTCTTATTTCTCAAACAGTTATCCTCACCATGCATAGTGGAAGCAAAATACACTTTAGTCTTCTTTCAGGCAGGAAAGTTTAAAACTTCTCAAAAATCTCCAAATTTGTCTTAACATTGGAGAAGGGCATGTTTAAAAGGTTAAAAATGGGACAATGTTGATTCATTTTTGCCCAAAAGACACTTGAAGGGTGACAATAATTGAATGTGTTTTTCCTTTTGATGAAATTACTTCACTGAAAAGTTATATTTTATTTTAGATGTTTTCGTAGTTTTCTAGTGTCCAATCAAACCGATAAACAACAGCATTTTTTCACAGCCTTTTTTGCTCATCTTTACCAAAGGTGCCATTAATTCTGGAGGGCATTGTGTGCTATTATCATCATTTTGCCTTCATGACTTGGCCAAACATGTCAAAACTACAAGTTTTTGGACCATGACATATTTCACATGGACATGGGTCATGTGTCGCTTGATTCTGGGCGTTACGAAATTAGCTGTAAACAATGTATAAAACTGAAACTCAAACTGCAGATTACTATGAATGAAAAAATGGGTGGAGTTTAGCTCCAGATATTTTGGTTCTGACTTCAAAACACACGGAATCAGCTGAAGGATGTCCAGGTCTAAGGTACGTGTAGGTGGACAAGAAAATAGAGAAAGTCGTAAATCAATTTTAACTGATTAAATAGCAAAGATGTGCTGTTTTTAATGATTTCAAAGCTTGCCATGCTCTGCACAAGCTCCTGCAGTTTTGTCACAGGTTTAGACACAACTCATGATGCAAGGCAAAAATGTAAAACACAAAAAAAGACCAAAGAAAACCCAAAAGGTATACAATAAGGCACAATACACTAACACAGTCTCACTCTGAACACAAACACACACTGAATCATGGGCGAGTAGGGAAGGATAAAATGATAAATAAAGGACAGAAGGAGAAGAAAGGGTATGGGACCAGCATCCATGGATTGTTTCATATGCATCACTCCTACCCCAGGAATTTGGTCCCTGGTGGCCCCAGCTGAAGAATGCGGCTAACCAAACTCTCACCCTCATTCAGAGGGGGCGGGGCAGTGGGGAGATGGAGTTTACTGTCATCCAATAGAAGCAGTGGAAAAAGAGAGCACAGATGACAAACAGTTTGGGGGTGGAGTCCTCGGCTTCATTACTGCCTCTTTTTGGTGGTACAGCCTCCGTGACTGAATGTTTTCCACACTTAACTGATTTCAGAAAAGTCTTTTTTTTTCATACTGCTTTACAAAAATGTTGATTTGTCGTTACTGAAGTAGCACATTAAAGTAATACCAGTATTTTTCAACCTAATCCCCATCTAGAGCTGATTACCACAGACAAAATTTGAAGCAACTGCCCACTGACTTGTATCATAAGTGTACCTGTTTCCTGCTATTTTACTAAGTATAGGGAAATGCTTCAAAATTCTCCAAGGTAATTGACGATATGCTGGCAGGTAAACATTAGTTTGAAAAACACTGGAGAATCCCTTTAAAGTGGAGTAACACATTTTAATCCATAAAAGAACAAGAAAGGTTTTACTGAACATTTAGTTAACTACAATAATTAAAAAAACATATCAAATCAATCATGGAGCATTCTTATAAGTGGGGAGTTTGGCAAAATGGTTATTCAAAGCTCAGAAATTTCATTAATGCAAGCTGTGAAGCAAACAAAAGTCTTGAGTGTTACTGCAAAAGTGTTAAGTTAAGCGCAGATAAGCAAGAGAAGCATTTTTTTTTTTTTTTTCCACAGGGGAAAAGAAGAGGTGAATATTGAGATTTTAGGCAAAACAACAAAAGCACTATTAAGTAAAACAGGTCAGCTTGCAACATAATTTTTTTTATCCTACTATTACTGAAAAATTGGAAGCGCTTACCCAAGGAATTGGGCACCAGAGGGTCCAACCTCAATAAGTCGACTAGCCAAACCCTCTCCTTCCACCATAGGGGGCATGGTAGCCAGGCGATGGCGTTTGACCAAGCGACAGGTCACTCGTGTTGGGGCACTGCACTTCCTAGGTGGAATGATGATCCGCAGGCCGTTGTGACGGCAACCTCGCATTGCACCACCACGGGCATCCACCATGAAGCTAACCAGAAAGCTGCAAACAAGATGAAAAAACTCTGTGTCAGTGCTGATAAAAGGACAAGGCTCTGCTGAGGTTAATCTGCATAAATATATTGTCGCTGCCATATCAAAACCTCATATCTCAGAACTGGTAACTTTATAGGACAAGAAAAAACTGTAATCAAACAAGATTTTATTCATTTTATTTGAACTTTGGACCATTTCTATTGGCCCGTCACACAATGTAAAGAGCAGCTAGGATATCTGGTGTACTAAACTAAGAAATGAAAGATCTCAGGTGAGGTTTTGAGATGACAATGACAACACCTACTCCCATACTGAAAGCTTCAGAAATCAATGCTAGCTGCTCAATTTTATTTCCATTTTCACATTTTTGTGTTTTTCTTCCACATGCATACACACACACAGCAGACAGTGTGAATAAGAGGAAACTCAAAGTGACAGGGTTTATCTGCACTCGCAACACACACCCAGACACTTTTTGATGTGATGTTACAGTGAAACAGCACACACACTCAACAGTGGAAACATTCCCCAGCATGCTTGAGTTGTCTTGTAATGGCACACCAGCAGGATTATCAAGGGTACTGGATGTAAAAAAAAATGATTTACAGAGAGCACAACAGA
>JAILXH010114728.1:5174-20791 GCA_023558415.1 Piaractus mesopotamicus
TCACCCTCTGTGCACTCTATTAGACATTCCTACCTTGTTGGTCAACCTTGGAGATGTAAAGTCAGAGACGATAGCTCATCTTTTGCTGCAGAGTTTGTGTTGGTCATCCTTTAATTACTCATCAGTGGCCACAGGACGCTGCCCACAGGTTAGGTTGGTGGACTATTCTCAGCCCAGCAGTGACACTGAGGTGTTTAAAAACTCCAGCAGCACGTCAGTGTCACTGCAGCGCTGAGAATGAGAAACCATCAAAATAATACCTGCTCTCTGGTGGTCCTGTTCGGGTCCTGACCATTGAAGAACAAAAGGGGTAAAAGTGGGCTAACCTAAGCTATTGAAATATAAAACCAAAATATAAAATATGATATTTGACCATTCTGCTTTGATCAGAATCCACTGTTCCATTCTAAAGTGTCAGATATTGTATAGTGAAAAATCTAATATACTGAAAGTGAAAACATTAACAGATTATCATAAGGCTCATTTTCTCTTTTGTTTTAATGTTTGCTTTATTGGAAAAGGTGGTGAATCAATACAGAATCATGGTTTTGCAGTCAATACCTTAAAGGGGTATTCCACCATTTTTTTAAATCTTGATAATTAAGTTGTTAAGATATAGACAAAGTTATTTGTTGTAAACTGCGCCGTTCTGAGAGAAACATACAGAGTCAGAATGGATCTCAGTGGTGGTGATGGGAGCCAGACATCCAAAGCATTTAATGTCTCTAAAAGCTGCCTGACAGACAAAGCTACCTCACACAATTTATTATGAACATTTTTAATGGTAGTTTTTGAGAAGTTTTTGGCCTAAAATGCATTTTATAATCCATGCAGAGTATTTTACTATTGTCAACATTACATATAAAACTCAGAACATGCTTCACTGCTTCTTTTAAATCATAAGTAAAATCTCTCTTTAAAGTAAAATATTTGTGTTAGACATTGTGAGCTTTGGTTCCTATCACCACCACTGTAAAAAATATATGAGTCATTAAGTTTCTCTACAATGCTACAGTGCATTCGGAAATTCAATGTTTATGTCTCAACCATGAAGAAAATTTGGAAAATCAGTAGAATTTCCCCGTAACCTCAGTTACCTAAAAGATTTTTTTTGTTCTATACAATGAAGCTTTACCACATCAGCACCATTTTTCAGCCTGACTTTGTAGGTTTGTCCCTGCTTTTCCCTGGTTTGTCAGGACATTTATATCTTGAAAAAGTCAGAAATCAAACACATACAAAGGCACAGATGAAGCTTGAGGTGTTTTCCCGTTCTGTTTTGCTGTTTGTAGTAAAGTCTTTTTTATGGAGGCTTTGTACTAACTCACAGCTGATTTATGGAGAGCCAAACTGATATCAGTGCTTGAGATTTTAATGATAGAGGGAGTTTTTCACCATCATGATTTAAATGCCTTGCTGTGTAGAAATCCCCGCCTTTGAACACTGATAATTTATTTAATTCAAATGTGTTTACATTCAGCAATTGTGAGTTTTTTTGCACACACACACACACATGCACACATAAACACATATAAACAGCCTTCATGTGTATCATTTCCAGCTCCCCTCAGGACAAACAAATGCCTCGGCAGTGAGAAAGCTAGCTGTCATCATGGCCGCTGTGTGTGTATGAGTGCACAGCTATGATAGGTGTGTGAAGGCTATGTTCCAGACACCACACCTGACAGGTCATAATCATATCAAGCGGGAGAAAGATTAATTACGTACTCGCTCTGTGTCTTGTGCACACACACACACACACACGGGCATACAGCCACACACACTCTTCCATCAGTCATAACGCAGTAATAACAGCGCGATTTATGGAAGTCAGGGGAAACCCTCAGAAGAGGGAGTGCCCCTTTCAGTCTTCATAGCTATGCTAAGCTCTGGGGGAGTCCCTTCAGCCCACCCATAGCTAAAGCTTCGCGGCCAAACAAACCCAAAACATAACACCATGCTGTTGCTATTGCAAAACCATTCATTGCTTTAAATGGATCTTATAAATGTGTCTTAAAACTAAAAAGTCATTTTAATAGAATAGTTCATTCCATCACATTTACGCAGTCTTGCCCCAAATGGTGTCACGTGTTTGGTGTCCGGAGTTTGCTTTTTGAGTTTTTCAACTGGGGTTATGAAGCTAATATGGCATAAAAGCCATGAACTCATACCCAGCCAAATCTGTGTGCGGAGTTGTTAAGTGAACACTTTATATGTAACAGTTTCAGAAACCACAATAGTCTATTTGAGCCTACCTAACAACTCAACGTGGTTAGAGGCGTGCAGTTTGCACAGTGCTAATTAGTAGAGTGTAAGCCTCCATTACTTTTCACTTTTTGTACATTAGCGTCATAGCTCCAGCACATTATACAAGAAGCCAACTTCAGACACTAAATGTGTCTTCTAGTTTATTAGGTACAACTTCCTTGTACCTTTCATTATCTTATACATCCACTAAACGCTGATTTAAATACCAGGTTGTTTGGCTAAATATAGAGATGTAACTATAGTACTGTGGAAAATATGTTCAGTTAAATGGTATCAATGTTTTTCAGCATTAACATTTAGAATATTTACAGTTCAACATGTGAATAATCTTGCATCAACGTTTGACAACATCAGCTATTTTCGTTACATCAGCGAGATACTTGGTTCGATAGAGTGAACTGTAAACTAGGTCCCCTTTTGTACTGAATGTAAGAGAACAGTCTTTAAAAAAAAAACAAAAGCTTGTGTAGTTCAGCTGCCCTGATGATTTGATAATTGATTTTGTTTTCAAAAGACTTTCAAAAGAAAGACCTCTTTTTATACACCGTTACCAAAGTAAAGAAAGAAGTATAAAACTTGAGAATATGGAATGAAAGTCTAATAAATTTTCCTAAACGGCATTCCATATATATATGTACATAGTACATTATTATTATTATTATTATTAATAATAATAATAGTACACAGTCATTCTTGAATTATTAACAGAAGGAGGAATTATGATATTGACCAGTTGATCACAGTCTACAAAACTGAAAATCCATAAAAGTCAAAACATTATTAATTGAAAGCCATTCAGAGTAAGTTTTGGCAACCATGTAAGGATGAATGCTTAGAAATACACACACACACACACACACACACACACACACACACACATGTATATACGCACACAGCAGCTGAATAAGGGTTACCGACCAGGTGTAGCAAATTCTTTTGGAGTGAATCAACATGGGGACACGCATACAGTACACAGCTGCTGGTTTATGGAGTATTTGGTTTAACCCCGGCAATAGTGTGGGTTTGTAAAGCATAGTTAGCTTTTAGCTTTTAGCAGCCTGTCAGGTTCAAGTGTGAAACCACAGCTATGTCAAGGCTGTGGCGCAGGGCTTACTTTGGTGTGCTTTCTTTACAATAGTGCAGGGACCGCACGGCCTGTAAGCGGTCCTCTTTCACCTTGTGAGAAAGGCACAGTCAACATCATTAGCATGCTATTAATGTTGTTGTTTGAAATAATTACTTTCAACCACGTAACATGATGTAATCACACACATACTCTGCATTCAGAGTAACCACATACTGTAAGGTGTTCCAGGTCAGCTTTAGAGGGGCTTTAGACTATTAGGCCTTGTTCCAAATCATATAGGGAGTGAATTAGTAAGTAATTACAGATTGAAGATGCCTAGTCTCACAGGGCCAGATGCGATATTGTAACGGGAATGCACATCTGGGGTCAACTCGTTAAACTTTTGTTGCTGAATTACAGCAAAATCTCCCACAAACAAGTGTACAGCCCCTTTAAAACCCACCGCGGAATTTCTCTAATCCCTGACTTTTTAATGTCTTTAATACAACTGACAACACAAGCAAGATAACAGTTATGAGGTCCTGTCTGGCTCTGCAAGACTAGAACGTACCATAGCTGTAGTATGAATTTGTGGCAAATTATGGTCAAAATATTCTAGCTAGTTTTTACCCAAGTGTTATCTGTTTGTTAGGTGAGGTAAACGAAAGAGAATAAGCTGTGTAAAATTTCTTGAAGAGATACGGCAGTTCTGCTGAAGGACAGTAAGGTGGGAAGGTTAATGTCTCATTAGGACATTAAGAGTACTTGTGAATCTAAGTTTAACAGAAATAACTTGTTACTAAAAACATGCAAGAAGTGAGAGAGAAATATGCCAAAGGAGACTGATACACTGCGAAAATCGTTGACATATCTAATAGTTCTCATTTTGAGATTATTGTATGCTTTTTATAAGATTTTTTAACTTATTTTTGGCCATATTTATCTGTGTTAAGTGTTTTTGATGAATAATTTTGCTTGCTTCCAGCATATTTTAGATAAACAAATAAGTTAAATCTTTTAAGTTAAATTATTTTATTAATTATGTGGGCAACTAACAGCAAAATAACACTCTCTCTGATCATTAAGTATCATCTGTGTACTCGTGTATTTGTGTATTTGAATAACATATTTCGGACATATATATATATATATATCTAAGACAGATGACAAAACATTGCTTGACTCAAATCAGTGCCTTGATTTGTGCCTGTTGTAGCTGGATGGATAGCATTTACGTCATATAAGATCCATGCTTAATTCAAACTATGAATATAATTATCTGTTAAATGTATGTTTTCTGCATATTTCCTGTCACTGAAACTTGTACGTGTTGGTAGTTTGGACTGAAAATTAAATAAAGGGTGGTTTTCACAGTACTATATACTGGACACATTTGTATGCTTACACCCATGAAATAAGATGCAATTGATCATACTGTACACACACATACACATACTGGTCACTTACAGCAGTGTAAAATGATGTAATCACACTGACACGCTCACACATGCATGGCTCACAGACTTAAATAAATAGCTTGAGAGTGCTGATGCATTGTATTATTCAAAAGCCGTAAATCATAGATGCTTGCAGTATACTTATCACGTCACCATCTCACAGGCTTACTTGAAACTACTACGCACACCACCCATTGCCATTCTTAGTAGCATATAGCACTTATATTGCTGGATCTACTTTATATAGTTTACATAGCTCTTGATAAAAACCCCACCAGCTCCAACTGCACTCTGTTGCCACTTACTTTATGTATAAAGTTTCATATCAGATGTTATTAACCTGCATAAATATTTTTCACCGCATGTCTTTTTTGCTGTGTTTTTAATGGAGACAAGCTTTATAGACTCCACAGCGGTCCAGCTAAGCCTACTGCTCTCTCAGCTGTCAAGGAGGAGGCCAGCTATGAAAATGCGCTGGGCTGAAAGCATGTAGATGTTGTTAAAGGTATGGGGAATAACAGACGGGCTTGTAAAAGTCTGCTCAGGCCGCGGTTTACAGTGCGACTGTAAAAGTACAGATGGGAATGGCATACGGTATAATGGACTGCAAGAGCGAGTGGCATGTCGAACATGCTGGGAAAGTATGGCTAAATGAATATAAAAGTTGGTAGCTAAATGGAGACAGTAGAAAGAGGGTGTTGTTAGAGAGAAAAAGAGAGCTTGAGTGCATTTAAAGCAATGTACACTCTTTTTTTTTTTCTCATTACTTTATCCTACTCTTACCTAATTTTACCTAATGCTTCACTGGGGTTACATTCAGAGACCTTGGCATAGTCTCCTTTAACTCATTAAAATCTACTGGCAGAGTGGTTGGGACACATGCATGTCCATGTTTGGCATGGTGAATCGATGTGTCAGCATGTGGGACTGGAGCTTTGCAGCTTTGTGTGCACTATGATAGCTTAGAGAGTAGGAAATTTGTGACTGTAAACATGCATGCATTAGTGAGATCCTGCATTTTCTTTCCTCCTCCAAAGCCTATATAAAAATACCCGTTTAGACATTTTGTGAATCGATTCAGAACGTTTATTTTTCCCATGGTTACAGTTTCCGTGCACGTTTAGAACACAGTTCGAATCACTAATAGGTTATGATCAGTTTGTTTAGTCCGAATAAGAATAAAAGGTGAATGAAGTATATTCTTGTGTGCATATTCCTTGTCTTTCTCAAAATGATTGTTTGTGAGAAAATCATTATGAATTTTTGGTTTTTGTAAGATGAGCTTTATGTATTAAAATAAATAAAACAAAATCATAATACTAAAGGAGAAAAGCAGAAGAAAAAGCGGGTATAGCTGTTGGTATTAAAAAGGTTGAAATGCACACTCCACCCATCATTTTCTCTTGTCTTGCTAGCTTCTTGTCTCCATATGCGACCCTTCACTTTTTGACCTTTGTGGGGAAGTTCAGCGTAGGTCAGGACCGAGCTCCTGAGGTGCGACTGTTTTTCTTTAAAACACACTCGTCCTCATCCCTCCTTTATCTGCCTCTTTTATCTGAACATGATTAATCACTCTATTTGTTTTCTTCTGAGCGAGCGAGGGAGAGAAAGACAGAGAGAGGCAGAGGAAAAGAGAAGGACAGCGTGATTAATGATGATGAAGAACGGGAGACCACTGCTTGGCCAAAGATATTGGATGGAAAGATTCTCACTTAGCCATTACAAACACATTTTCTCTCACACAAACATTGCAGACACACACACACACACAACTTGATGAGAACATGAACAAGAAAATACAAACTCACTTGCATATTCTGCCAGTACTTTTTAAATCTCTTTAAAACTCTTTAAATATCATTATATACAACCATAAATAGAAAGACCTTAAATGACTTTTTCCATAGACATGAATGCATGCACAGATTACATACATATTAGGACACAACCTTGCTCGCAACCAGACCCGTCTTTTAAGCATGTCTGTCAGCTAATGGTTGACATGAATAAGTCGTGATTTATGTGCTGAGCAGATTGCCTCATTGAACTGAACTGCTATAGTGAACACTCAGACTTTGCTCACTGTCAGCAAGGCTAATCCATTATGACACCAATCCCCTAATGACAACAGTAAGGTTAGTGATGGATAGTGCAGTTTCAACATCTCAGATGCCAAATGATTTAAATACTTCCAGCACATAATAGATTTGTACTTAATGCCCATCTTCACATCAGTGCAGGTAAAACCACGAGGCTGTGTTCAAAGCAAACTTTTAATTTCCTGGTTTTGACACTTTTGATGTATAGCTAAGTCACAGGTTTGTGAAACTAATACTGTATTTTTTTTACATTAGTTATGAAACCAAAAGTCAGAGCATTACACAGAGTGCTCAGCTTTTATATTCCCCAAACACATTAATAAGGCAGTTGACTTAAAATGTTATTAGTATTTGACAGATAGTCTTTTCAGTTTTTCAGTGAATCTGCAAAGAATTTTCCTCCAAAGCTCAGTCTCATTGTGTCTTCTATGACATGTCGATCCAAGTAATCCCAAACCCATTCAGTGATGTTGATGTCTGGACTATGGGTTGGCCAGTCCTCTGTTCTGAGAACACCAGCAGCTTTTTTGTTTGATTTGGAAATTTCCTTCTTTTTTGTCTGTTTGCTTCTTGACAATTACGCATCTTTCAGACCCATAGCATGGACCCATATGGTTGTCTTTGCACAGTGGAAGGATGGACAGAAACACCTGTGGATTTTTTCACGTATGAAGCAATAGTAGAGCAGTTTTAAGTACTGTTTATCTGATGGTGACAGTTTTCATGGTCTGCCAAATCATGGAGAATGTTGTTCGGAGTCCTAGTTTCTCTATATTTTTAAATAATTGTTTAACTGTAGTATATGATACCATTTTTACTTCAGTTATTTTAACTTGACTTTCCCCTTCTTTATGCAAGTGGACTATCCTATTTCTAATCATCTCAGAAATATCTTCTGAAAAAGATTTTTTTGTTTTGACTGTAGACTAAATATCTCTAACTTTTGCACAGTAGGTGTACAATTACACACTTTAGCCCATCTTTTGTCTTGCATAGTTTGTCTTCTATTCAGCTACCCTCTACCACAGGCATGTCAAATTGGGAAGCTTCCAGGTCCAAGTGCTGTGAAGATTAGCATGTACCCTCATCTAACGCTCTGAATTCAATTTATGAAGACCTTGCTAATTAGCTGATGAGCAGAATCAGGTATGTTTAATGAGGCACTGTGCTGAAGTCTGTAGTGTTTTGGCCCAGGAGGACTAGAGTCTGACGTGTGCTCTACCAGAATCATTATTGGTGCCATTGGCATCACAGTGTATCAGGTGCAGCATTATTTCTATGGTTATTACACACATCAGTATTACTGAGAGCTTGGAAGTGGTCTTTCTCCCAAAAATGCCACCCCCCCTCCCTGAAACAGTTCTGTGGTCAAAAACTCACCACTGATGAATGGCTTGAAGATGGCTAACACAAATTATGCATGACAGCAGCAAGGTGGGCCAGAAGTCAGTGGTTTCTAATAAAGTGGCCAGTCAGGGTATATTCTCGCAAGCCAGACTACTGCCCGTCAGCAAAGAGTCTGGCACTTTTCACCACAAAACATGCCCAGGAACCACCTGCCTTGTCAGGAAGAAGCCATTTGACTGAATTGCCAAACGACTGGTCACAACTCCTTGTTTTGACTCATTGTGGAGGGGGAGGTGATTGTGAACATCTATAAAAATATATCTTGCTCTGAAAAGCTCATTTTTCTTCCCACTGTCCAGCGCAGGCAGCTGTTTGCTATTGCTGACTAGAATTTAGCTAGAAAAACAAAACTTGGTTACCTATCTGAATGATAAAAAACGCCAGAGGTGTGGAGTCAGATGACTTGGACTCGAGTCAGACTCAAGTCACGAATTTGATGACTTGAGATTCAACTTTGACTTGAACACCAATGACTCAGACTTTAACTTGGACTTGAGGCTCATGACTTGAAAGGACCCAAGACGCAGAGTGGTTGGTTACTTTTCATGTAAATGGATTTGTTTTCTGGTGTAGGCATGCCAGAGCCGCATCAAATCTTAAATGTGATGTACAGCAATGTTGTCAAGTGTCTGTTACTATTCTTATGCTTGGCTTAATTCATATCAGAAGAAAAGTGAAGCACAGAATTCAACTTCTCCTCCATAAGCTAGAAACAAGCAAAGCATCACTAGCATCAATAGTATCAATATGCCCTCACTCAGCACTTAAACCCCACTCTTACTAGAGGAACTAACCCCGCAAACTTGCCATTTTCCTCACAGTATTTAAACAAAAGAAACAGCATTCTCTCTATTTGAACAATTTTATTACATTATCTTCAACTGTAAAGTACAGTAATCTTTTCATGTATAGTTGCACTACTCTTTGTGTTTACCGTCATGGTTGTCTGTATTCCACAGATTTTGTAATACAGTTAATATGGTTGTATACATAATATACAACCGTATTAATATGCTGTCTGTAAAAGGCTGGCTTACTGTTGCCATCATTTTTGGTGTTCAGCATTGAAATGGCATTAAATTTACTGAAGAATGCATACTGACTTGTTCAGGATTTCAAGTTTAGGACTCCGGACTTGCCATGAGGCTTGCCTGTGCTGACTTTGGACTTGATTCACTGCGTGTCACTGAGTGTCAAGACTTGAGACCTACTTGTTACTTACAACTTAGAGATTTGCACAGAACTGTGATATAAACATACATGGACATTGCAGATCAGAATGCAACTGACAAAATCCCCATAGTTGAGACCGGCTTTGTGTGCAAAAGATATAGAAACAGAACGTCTAATGTAGAGATTAGCAATGAACCAAATAAAACTGTGCATGGCAAATGTCAGCTCATAAAAAAACATTCATATCAATCCACAGTGATGTAGCTCTAAAGTAACTGAAAACTTCGAAATACATTAATGATTATAGGCTCTTTTCACTTAGTCTGGCTTCCTCCCTTTCGGTTTCTTCTACTAGAACTGCGCAAACCTTTTTTGGTCCAGATCATCCAGCAGTGGTATTAATGATGATATATGTCAGATTTATCACATTATTCTTCTGATCATTTCTCTTTTTCCGTCACATACACATAGACACACTCAAATACCCACAGTGGAATACTAAGGAATATGTGCAGACAAACTTCTAAGATCTTGATGAATTGAGCTACAGCATGTGTATATTCTATTATGCTTTTCTCGTGTTGACGGCATGTGCTTTACTAACACAGTTTTCTGTTCGACTTAGGATGATGAAGAGGGCATCTGGGCATGACTGTTGCCAACGCAATCAATGCTCCTGTCATGTTCAAAAGGGTGAGTAATGATGACATTGATGGCGATGATGATGATGAGGAGAATGTTGAACCTTCAGTCTTTTTTTTCTGGTCCACTTGGCACGCTACCTCTTTCGTTGTAACCAAATTGCCCCTGGTGGCCAGCTAAAACACAAGAGGTTGGATTCAGGAAACAGTAAAAAAAAAAAAAAAAATGTATGCACTGGAACCAAGCTGGTCCTTAAGCAAAACTAGAACGACTGTTAAGCCGTAAAGTCCCTTACATTTACATATTCCCCAAACCATGAACCTTTTTACAACTTACATGTTATTAAAACGACAGAGTGAGATTAAGCAGAGGACTTCCACCACACACACCCACACAGACCCGTAAAGTTTAACACCCCCACCTACCTGGAGCGACTGCATTCGTGTGTGTGGTTGGGCTTGTTAATTAGAAATCTCCAGGGGGGATATTTTAAAAGTCAAGATGGTATGTCTTGTGCTTACTCAAGATAAGAGGCAAGGAATGCTCATGTTTTATGGTACCATGGCCAAAAAAAGTAAAAAGTCAGCAGTATTTGACCCACCACTTTCTTTGAGTTTTAAGTGGCACTATGAATGTGACAATTTGAAAATTGTATATGTGTGTATGTTTTTATATATATATATATAAAATATAAAATGTAAAATGTAAATTAGAGGTCTGCACGGTGCTGTTTTTCTAAGTCCCACTCTTGCCTGCTCCCGCAAAGTTTCATCCCATCCCCAACCACTCTCACAGAAAATCATACGCATTTGTCCCGTTCCCACCTGCAGCCAAAACGTGTTGGCCCACTCAAGGCGAACTGACAGTCTATTCACAAATACATTATTCTGCTGAAATAACATGATAATCATGTTCTTCTGGCCTACTGTGAAGTAACTTCACCAAACGCCATTTACTCACAGTAAACACAAAGCAGCAATTAAACCACAGTATTGTTATTTTTGGTATTTTGCTAGGCTTCACAGCTTAGGCCGGACTGAAAGCTCTGCCATCTCTGTAAGCTACAAGAATCTGCGTGTTGTTCATGTAATCGGTTGCTTCGCAACTCTTTACAATGACTTCATTCACTGTAAATGTATTACTGTTATCATTTGTTTTTGTTATCATTGTTATAAATATGTTGATCTGCAAATCATTTAAACCCTATGTTTAATGGAAAATAGTACAAAGACAGCATATCAAATGTTAATGCTGAGAATTGTTGAGCTTTTATTGTTCTTTTGAAAAGATGCCAGGGGCGTCTTTACAACTGTGTTGCATATTTTTTTTCTTTTCACAACAGTCTGTAAGCATTTGGGAATTGAGGAGACCAATTGCTGTAGTTTTTAAAGTGAAATGTTTTTTTGCTTAAAATACAATATTAGCTACACAACAGTTCAGGGTCTCCTTATTATCCATATTTTTTCTGGACTCCAGGCAGACAAGTTTAGCACCTGGACTTTTACTGCGGAGTCATGCTGTTGTAATACATGCAGAATGTGGTTTGCTGTTGTCTTACTGAATTAATTAAGCCTTTCCCTAAAAAGACATCATCTGGAGGGCAGGAATGTGTCATGTTATGAATTTATACCATTTTTGTTGATGAATGAGCATATGTGTTGGCGCAGTGCTATTTGCTCTTAACTCCACTGTAAATCTGGCAATGCCTTTTATGAAACTGGCCCATTGTGTTGATATTAGTATGAAACTACATGCTTTTATAATGTAGAAAGTTTGTTATGGCATATCTTTATACATGATAAATAAGCATACTGTACCTTATAGTCTTGTGCATTTAAAATTTGAACTAAATTTAAGCTAAAGTTACTTCATATTTTAAAGCCAGACAGATCCACTAGTTCTGTTGTATCACATAAACTGAAAGCGTCAGGCAGAAAATGTTCTGTGATTAGAAACAGCAGCACTGTGCAATCAGGCTGGTGTTTTTTAAATCTTTTTGTAAATTTATGGATGCAGCCAAACTTTGCCTGCCCTTCAGGGACTGTTTTATGTTTGCACAGCAAAAAAAGGACGTTCATTTTAAAATATAAGAGGAATGAACTTAAGTGTATGCTCAATACATAGTTTGTTTCAGCTTTTTCATTTTTTATTTATTCATCTTAGTGACACATATATATTATTCCTTTTAGGCTATTATTTGTTTGTTGTGCATTTTATTACAAATAATAAAGTAATTTGCTACCGACCAGCCACTTTATTAAATACACCTCCATGTATCTACACTCTTTGCCCATTTTATCAGCTCCACTTTGTAGTTTTACAATTACAAGTTAATCTTTTTCTCTGGATACTTTGTTAGCCCCCTTTCACACTGTACTTCAATGGTCAGGATTCCCACAGAGCAGGTATTTTTTGGCTGGTGGATCATTCTCAGCACTGCAGTGATACTGGTGTGGTGGTGGTCTGTTAGTGTGTCTTGTGCTAGTACAAGTGGATCAGATATAGTAGTTAGGGTGAAAGGTAAAGGTAAACAAAGTATGCAGAGAAACAGATGGACTACAGTCTGTAATTGTAGAACTACAAAAAGCACCTACATTTTAAGTGGAGCTGATAAAATGGACAAAAAGTGTAGATACAAGGTCAGTGTACTTAATGAAGTGGCTGGTCGGTGTATAACTTTGATGGAGGCCCTAAAAACATGGTAATGTGTGACAATTGTAACAAGCCAAATTTCTCTGACTACAGAACATATGTGATATGATTCTCTCTAGCCAATGTGACAGTGTCAGGATTCTTCTGCTGTTAGGTAACCACTTCCAGGAGATGTGGTTACACAGCTTTGCAAGTCCAGCTTTGCAGTCATTCACATCACAGATTAGTGTAAGGTGCATCCACACACACATACACACATTCACATACACAAAAGTGAAGACCCACACACATAGGATTTGTGGTAACTGAAACCCCTTACCTCTCATCCACCCGCAAGCCCCATAATCCAACACATTTGTGCTCTACAAAGCAACCGACTTACTTTTCTCTTATCACCAGAAGTTATCTTTCTGCCTGTGTTCCCTCAGAGTGTGTGTGTGCCCTTTAAGGCCCCGCATGAAATGCTGGTGCCCTATAGCAGTGGCTCTTAAACTGGTCCTCAGTGACCCCCAGACGGACTAGATTTTTTCTCCGGCCTAACTTACAATACATAAGATCCAGAAGAGCAAAATCCATGTGTCCACATATTTTATATTCTGTGGAAGTTGTGGAAATGTCAGAGAGAGATAATGCTAATACAGTGTGCTGTATTTTTAATGGCAAGTTGTACAGTCAAAATTTGTAATTTGCTTAGATTCCTTGGCGTATACCCCTAAAAAATGGCTGAAAAAAGTACCTTTTCTAGCATACTGGATTTCATAATTAGCATAGTTTTAAAATATAAATAGCATAACTATTGTTCAGTATAATTTGAAAACAAGCAGTGATGTAAAATTCTGAATTGATTCTGATAAATAACTTCGCTAATACAGCTTTTATCGAACCTTTTTTGGTTCATGGTGAAAATGACATTGCATGATTCAGAAATGATAAGATCAGTCTGTTAGAAATGTGGCATACATTTTCTCTGAAAAAAAAAAAGTTCCTTAAAACTTTTATTTTTAACAACAATGATTGCCCATCCTTATCTTGTTTTGTATTTGTTAGGCCACTTTCTTGCTCAAAGTGCTTGGATCCCGAAGGTTGCTGCTCACGGCTAGTATTATCATCATTAGTCCGGAAGGTTATGAAAGATAATGAAGTTTCAGTTATCTTTGTCAAACTACGCCAATATACAGAGATCTCTTACTGATTTTATGATCTAGATCTGTATTTCAAGGAACATACGCAACCGTTTAATTGGAAAATGTCAGGTACCAACATCTTTATTAAGAGAAGATAGTGATAACTTTTTAAAAGACGGGCAAATTTCTTGAATCTGCCTGTCATATTTGGGTCCCCAAAAAAAAAATTTAAAGCAAGCTTCTTTTGCTCAAACGAAAGTGGAAATCCATAAGCTATAGAACCTCGCTGGTTAGTCGTAACATACTCTTTGGAAGCATGCATACAAATTTGGAACTGATGCTAGTTCTAGGTTTCAAATGACTAAATTTAATGTAATTTTGATGTTTGAAACAGAAGACTTCGGTTTCAGTTTCTAGTTCCAAGTTAGTTTGACTCATCTTTTTTACCCACAGCAGAATACTAAACTTGTGCACCAGCACACAACAGGCAAGGCCTAACACAGGACAACAACCACACAGCAAGTAATAGATAGAAACGACACTAGGCCTATAATAAAGCAAGCAAGGCCCTAAATAGCCCACCTTATTTTACTGTGTTGACAGTTAACATCAAAATTATTTGCTTATGTAAACATGGAAGGTTTGTGTGTGGCCCAGTAAGACCGATCAGTGTTGTAGCATGGAAGAAAAAAACTTACAGATCAGATCTTTTCTGCATAACTATCACAATGATCATCTTAAAATTTAGAGTCATTTCTCTTCAGACTGATATTCCCTTCACCATAGTGATGTTCATGTTATGGCATTTTGGGCAAACCATCCCCTGATTGACTTCTTTCTTGTTGGTATCTCTTTTCCATGTAAATACACACACAGGATTTGTGGTTGCCATGGAATTTGTGGTGACTCCCTTCCCATCTCTAAATTACGTATGATTCTCAGAAGCAATGAAGCTTTGGCTTATGCTATTTCTTATTTTAGAACATGGTTCTTTGTGAATTTGCAAAACTTGATCAATAGCAAGGTTTTGAAGTTGAAGTGAAGCACATACTCTGCTCTGATTGGTCGGTCTCAGGTTGCTTTTTGATTACAGACTCTCTGTTTATCTTCCTGGCCTCGGTGACTCTCTTTAATGAAAGAGGGATGTTTTTCCTGAGGAGAGAAAGACGTGCACACAAACAGACAGCGAGAGAGAGAGAGAGAGTGTGTGTGTGCATAGGGCAGGGATGTCCGAGCAAATAAACAAATATGATATCAGTAGTGGAACACTAAGAGTACTAAAGAGAAAAAAAAGTTATTCTTAATTTAGGCACAACAAACACTGGCAGTTATTGACCATGGAGGTAAAAAATAAAACATTTTAACACAGTTAAGGCAAAATGAACTTTCTATAATATTGTTCAAGAGATTTGCCACGGCTGACCGTCCAGGCAAGGCAAACTCCATGTGGAAGGTTGAACAAAACACCAGTATCACTAAGAATCAGTGTTCTGTAGAGCTAAAGCTGTGTTTTTTAACATAAACTCTGTGCTCTTCAGTTGCTGCAGGGGATTGACTGAAGAGTGAAGTGTTGGCTTTGAAAGAGAGGGAGAGTGGCATCAGAAGGAGGACTTTATGGGGAGGTTATCTGTGCAATGAGCCTCAGAGGGGCTTGAGGTTATCTGCTTAGTATTTCCTCATTTGATGAGTATGAGTGGGGGTAAGCTTTACACACAGGTGCCAAGTGATT
>JAILXH010114732.1:23692-45166 GCA_023558415.1 Piaractus mesopotamicus
TTAACTAATCAAGGGTTCTTTTATTACCTATATCTTATTTTCGTTTGCATATTTTGTTTGTTTTTTAAAGAGCAGTCTCTCTCTTTGTGTGTAAGATTCAAATATATTTTGAGAAAACAAAGCACCCCCTATATGACATATGAAATAAGCGAAAGGCCGCAGTCAATGCCTGACCTGTTATCTGAGGATGCTGGTGAAGATTAAGGCGGTCAGTTGTTCGAAGCTGAGAGAAGCTTATAGAAAAATAATATCCCTTATAATTGTTAACTTTGTAAAGGCTGCCATGCAGCGCTCGCTTACTGTAGTGTAATTATTGAGCAGCCTTGCTTTATTTTTTGTGAGGTTGGGAATTAATAGATTGATTTAAATCAGCTTAAATAAACAAACATGCAAACCTGTGCCAAACTGTACTTAAGTGAACTGGGCTTTATAAGCCACGTTATGCGAGACCTCATTCAGAACCCTAACACTCTACACGGCACACTAGTGTTGATATTTAGCCCTTCACTGAGCTTTTAATGCTTTTAATCAGGGGGTGCTTTGTGTTCCAGTCTTCAGGGTTTTCACTTTCATCTGTCCATAAGCATCTTTCTTCAAAAATCAGCGATTCAATAATGATGTATAATAAATAATACAATAACTATAACTTAAAAATGGCGAATAAATAACTGTATTTCAAGTAATTCAAGTAAGTTTTCTTCTCAATCATTGTATGTCCCATTTAAGAATTTAGTGCCTTTTTTGGACAGTAGACTGTTCTGTAATTAAACTGTAGTATATATGAGCGTTTTTTGTACAGTTTCTTTGTTTAAAATGACTTTTTTTAAAACTTGTGTTTATTTTAGTATTGTATCTACTAGAGAATAAAGGTATATTGATGAACAGACCTACAGGATCTTTCTTTCTTTCGTCGCCAGCCTTTGTTCTGCGCCAAAGAATGTGATAAACAAGGAAAAAACAATATCGTAAAATTTAATGATTTCATGAGACACAAATGTGGGATTCATTTCGAATGGAATCTCATCCCAGAAAAGCCGAACAGGCTTCGTTTGAGTGTTTAAAAAAACAGATCAACAGCATCTGAGGAATAAATTAGACAAGATGCATTAAAAACGATCATAAATTACTTGAAGAAAAAATAAAATAAAATAAAATGCTGCTTTTATGTGAATACCTCTCTCTATCACATCTGAAACCAAATTATTCTAAAACCAAAATGATTTTAAAGATTTTTTTTTTTTTTAACTTTTTTCTCTTACAGCTGTGAATTCAATAAAAAGAGAGAAAGAAATGAAAAATTTAAAAGAAATGAGTGACAGCATGAGAATAAATTTTATCCTTTTACTCGTTGAAAAAAAGTAAAATACTTAAACTGGATCACACAGAGATCTGTGTAATCTGTTTCAAAGTTTCAGGTATAAAAGGAAGGCTTGCGTGTTCTCTGCTGTAGACAGGGTCAGCAGTAGTTTTGAGCTTTTGTTCAAACAGAAACATTTATCTGAATCTATATACTGTATGATTTGCACCCCCATAAACACATTCAACTCACATAATACATGAAGTATTATTACATAACAGTTTTAAACCCAGACGCCATAAAAACACATTCATTTAAAACAGCTCCCAGTAACCACGTCGAAATCAGCACACATTCAAAAAGCTAGCCGACGGTCCACCACTGTGTAGTGCATGTTTTATTCCCCTTAATGTTTAGGGCCAGTTTCCCAGACTGGGATTAGGACTAGTCCTGGATTACGCAGGATTTTAAATGGAGATTTTCCATTGTTCAGCCCATGACAGGGCTTATCCCATCTAAGGGCTGGTGTCCCAGATGCAGATTAAGTTTAGGGTAGACTAAAAAGTACTTTTATGGTTGGTTTCCTGACCCAGATGAAGTCTGAGTCTCAACTAAATGGGATTTTTAATGGCAAAACACCATTAGCATTAGTCCAAGACTAGGTTTAATCCAAGTCCAAGAAACCAAAATAGTCTAAATGGATCATCACTGCCATTTCTGTTTAGTTCAGGTCAGTGTAGTGGTGTATGGCACATTCAGTGTTTCACAAATCCCCTCCTGAGTGGGGAAAGTAGGTTTAGCCTCCAAATGAGTGAAGAGTAATTTGACATGTTGAGATTCTATTCAAATTGATTTTTATTTTTCAATTTACACGTGAAAGTGACATGATAAAAAAAAAAAAACTTTTTCTTCATTAAAAGTTAAAAACATCTTAACCCAATAGTTTACTATTATTTACACTTCTTACCTTAAAATTTATTGTTGAGAATTTAGTTGTTTTTTCGTTTTTTTTGCCTTGTTTCTGGTGAAAATAATGCACCGTGAAAAGACACCAGTGCACTAGTCTCATGAATCTTACCACTTTATGAACAGGTTTTATTTACTGTGACATTTTGAGTACCATAGCGCTGTTTTATGGATCTGGCCCTTTATTTTTTACATGTGAATATCACCTTAAAGACATTTTGGCCCTGCTTTAAGTTCACATGTAAATGCAATCTCTAGGAAGAGGTTCTGGTGATACCTTCTCTTCATAAATTAAAATAACCTGCTTGATGTGTTGGCTTCACTCCTACACTTCTACCATAGATTAGCTGTAGACAGCAGTACATTATCCAGAATTATCAGTGATTATGAAGCACAATAGCAGGAAAAAGAATGCAACACATGCATGCTGGTTATCCCACTCGGTGGTCAAATCAAAATCAAGCATAAAATATCTTTAGTTACAGGTTTAGGTGGGTCACCGTACATTGTATACCTGCCTGTACGCCCACAGTTCAACAACTATATAAATACAAATTAAGTCCAAAAATTATACTGTTCTAGTTATTTTTTCTAGCCATTATTTGTTAAAGATCTGTTGCTTACTATACCAAGGTCAACGTGCAGGCATCTTTTGAGACACTGCATTTATTGTAAATAGAGGCCACTTTACCCACTATTTGTGTTCTACTTGCTGTAAAATGGCATGCTTGGACCCTGACGATTGCTATTTGTTATGTCATTTATAGACGGTCCCTAAGCTCACATATTGGCCAGTCTACAGAAATAAACGCAATCTTTTGCAGACAAAAACGAAACGGTAGCGACTATCTTGGCTGCAAACAATGAAACTGTTGGAAAGAAAAAAAACGAAAATTAAACCAACTTAACTGCTCACAAAACTGTTTTGTGCCTCTGTTTTGATGTTTTGTTAACGTTATCTTGGTTCTGATGGCTGAATGACAATAAAAACACTCTGCCTGTGTGTTGGCTGAATAATGACTGTGAACTGGTGCTGTGCTGTGTTTCGGGGAGAGGAGGGATTCTTTTTTTTAACTGTCTGCTGGCAGTAGATCCCCCGCCCCTTTACCCAAAACTAAAACTCAAACATACACGATTCATGTGAATTCATCACTCAAAATCATGCCAAAAGTCGACATATTTGCACGTATGCCACCACTACTGGTTCAAGCCTAATCCTAATCCATATCTGGGAAAACAGCCCATACAGTTTAAAATACTGCACAAACCCCAAAAACAACATCCAGCAGCCATTCTGACTCCTGTAATAATCATGATCCATCTGAAACGTCCCTGAGATGAACCAAAAAGCTGATATGAAATATAAATGATGCAAACGGCCATCATTTAAGGCACTTTCTGTACTAAAAAAATACAAATACTGATCAGTGCAGCAGTATTCAACAAAAAAACATTCATCATCAGGACAGAGCCGGCACACAAGGCACCACGGTTTGATATGTAATACCGTGCTAGTAGCTTGTTGCATTTAACAGCAGTATTACACCCATTCAGTGTAGTGACTTTGTGTAAGGCTGATGCTACACCTGCCAAACTCATGGGAAGCAGCATGTAGACATTAAAATAGAAACAGTAGTGAGGACTGATTTAAAAAAAAAAAAAAAAAAAAGCTGTTCAGCTGTTCCAGGACTTCCTGTTTTCTCCTTTGCGTGCCCCTCCAGGACCCTCACCTTTGGCCAGCGCAGTCAGGGCTGCCAGGTTGGGGCTGGAGCCCGAGAGATTCTGCTTGCGTTTCTGTCGTCGTCGTTTAGCCGTGCCTGAAGCACGAGAGACTCTGTCTGGTCTCACCAGAACACCGTAGCCGGGGTTACAGTGGAAATAATAGCGGCCGCCCACTGAGCCATCATTTTTACCTGATAAAGAGAGTATCGTTAGCCAATGTACATAAAATAGTATTTGTCAGTATTTCTTTTTTTTGAGGGGGAACAACAAGATGTTATTAAAGGACTTACTCTGTTTACTCCGACATTTACTTTTTTGAAAGTTATTATCTGTCTTAAAATTTGATTACCACTTTTCAAATATGAAACCACCTTTATATAAAAAAATAGAAAAATACTTCCATTTTAAATATTGGTTTTTGAAGCAAAAAATACTGGATTATTACTGATATCAGTTGATGCTCAAGGCTTTAATATAGGTATCGGAATCAGAAAAGAAAAAGTGGTATGGTGCCATCTCTAATTAAAAACTGTGATTCCAAACTTTTGAATGGTACTTGCCAACACATTAGTGGTAGTACACAGTCATATGCAAAAGTTCGAACACCCTCAGTCAAATTATACATTGATTTTCTAAGTGAAAATATGTTTTCATAGCCTCTACAGAGAACACCCTTCAATATGGCATTTATCTGCACATTTTAGTGCACAATGTCTATTTATTTGATGGGTTTAAAAATATATAATGTGTCTAACTTTTGCACAGGCCACATTTTATGTTTTGAACATATTGAAAAAAAAATAATTAAGCAAATAGACAGTAATTGTGCATTACAATGTGCCGAAGTGTGTTCAACAAAACGTCATTTGACCGGGCGTGCTCAAACGTTTGCATACGACTGTGTATAAAGGTGTTAAGGCATAGAAACGAGTAAAGAAAAGAAATACACATACCTGCCGGGGCATCGAGTTCCACACCGACCCAGACGCCGTCTGCAAAGTCAGTCGGCCCAATGTAGCGCACTGTGCCGTTTTTGTTGCTGCCTACTGTCACATATTCATCCTCCTTCAGCCAGTCGGGGATGGGACCTTCCTCATGGACTTCCTCCGTATCAGACAGGATCTCCAGCTTTTCCAAAGGGTCACTCAAACCTGACAGTGGATCGATGGTTTCTTTGACCTCTTCTTCCTCCACCTCATGAATGATCCCTTTAAAGGACTTCAGGCCTGAAGTCTTTACCTTCTGGATTTTGAATGGGTTTGATGCGGAGGTCTGGGTCCGAAGACTCTGCACCAGTGGCTGAACTGGCTGCTCTTGCTTTACTGATGGTGCTGGTGACGGGTTTACTTCAGTAATGGGGCTTGGGGTCTTTATCTGGGTCGAGGATTTTGTGGCCCTGGTTTGGGCATCTGCATCAGCTGAGGCTAGTGAGTCAGCCAGGTGTGCCTGAAAAGCAGGTTGGTTAGATGGTTGCGCTAGGGGGGGCAAGTCAGCTAGGAGTGCCTGAGAAGCAGGCTGGCTGGATGGTGGTGATATGGGGGGCAAGTCAGCCAGGAGTGCCTGAGAAGCAGGTTGGCTGGATAGTGGTGCTACGGGGGTCGAGCCAGCCAGGAGTGGTTGAGAAGCAGGTTGGCTAGATGGTGGTGACACAGGTTTTTGTTGAGGCTCTTTTGAAGCAATGGAATCCTTGGTGTGAGCTGAAGCCTCATAAGGCTGATCAGAAAGAGATGAAGATATAGTTATTTCTGATGGTGAAGTGGTCATTTTTTCTGCAGAAGTGAGGATGGAAATAGAGCTTTTTTGCGTAACAAACTTTGGGATTGCCTGGTCAGACATCTTGGCTATTTCAGATTGTTCCTCTTTAAGGCTGGCATGTTCTACCCCATGCTGTGGAGTGATGCTGATCTCTACAGTGGCATCACTGCCTTTCTCTGGTTCCATTACGTCTGCGGTTTCAGGAGTTTCCTGTGGTTCCGGTGACTCCAAGCTGAACTCACACGGTAGATCCGTATTTGAAACCAGTGTTTCTGAGAGAGTTGCTGTGGAGATGCTGGTGGAGATGTAGCCGCTAGATGCAGAGCTAACAGGGCTGTGAGTGGAGTTTTCAGTCTCAGACTGAACGTGAGTAGAAACCTCCACAAACTCGGCCAGGTCTTCTGTTTGACTTTCTGTGACTGGGGTCTGCACAATCAGGACAAAGAGGACATTCAGTTAAGGGTGGGCAATATGGCAAAAATGTAGCATCTTGATATTTGAAGGCGTTTTCATGACACATGATAAGTATCACAACAGTGGTGACACATTTAAGGCCATGAAACTATCAGTACAATGATTTTTATAATTTAACATTTGTAAACATTAAATAAGACAAATTGAATAACAGGCAACTGCTCATTACTATGCAGCCTATGTAGTTACTATGCACAGGTTGTTGCTTAGAGGTTCTCTAGAATCTGTCTTTTCTAAGCTACATGCAGTTCTTAAGCGTTCTAGAAGTATTAACCCGTCATGTACTCATAAAATCATGTACTCAAAACTTACATTTTATCATGATAATGACATCATATTGCCCACCCCTACTGTTGGATGCTCCTGTTCACCACTTGCAAAGTCAACATTAGGAAGTTTGAGTGTTTTTGTGCTTAACAGTTGAAAGCATGGTTAGCTAGTTAAAGCAGAACTCTACTGATTTTTCACAATTTCTGCATAATTAAATTCAGACTTGTTCACTGTGACGAAAAACTAAAATGTATTTTTAAAATACATGAATGGCGGAGAGATACATGCAGTGTTGAATGGCAAAATAGTCCTCAAAGAAAACTTATTTTGTCAGATTTACTATTTTATCATCATCATCACATGTAAAATTCAGAAGACGTGTGTAAGTTCACTGTCCATTATGGACAGTAAATAAAATGTCTATATTTGTGTTGTAGACATTGTGACCACTGGATCCTTTCACCACCACTGTAAAGATGTTACACTGTAACGTCTCTACGATGAACCATTTCACATCAAGCCACTCTGAAAGAAATTGTTTACATGTCAACGATTGAATGATGTTGACATTTGGAAAAATCGATGTTCGCCTTTAACTAACCTGATCTGTTCTGGTATCTTCCTAACATTTTCCCCCATATATTACACTACCGCTCAAAATTTTGCAATCACTGGTCTTATTAAAAATGACTGTTTTTTTATTAAGTAATAACTTACACAGCGCAGACTGAAATGTTATTAGCTAGACACTAGAAGGTATTTTAAGATGTTTTGTTCTATATTTCAAGCTTTTTGGGAACATCCAATAGTTAGCGTTCATAGTTATTTCTTAAAAAGTTATATTCCAGAGATTGGATCAGTGCGGTTAAAATATGAGGCATTCTTAATGTTAATTTCTCGTTTATCTACATTCTCCATGTTATACAGCTTCCTTAGTCATTAAGGAATCTTCTACAAATCTGTTAGTTCATTCTAGTCACATCAAAACTATTCTTTTTTCACAGCTTCCTAATAATTATTGAAATATGTGAAACTGTAGAAATGTGATAATATTTCATACATTCATCACGTTTCATACATTTATCTGCAACTTTTTTTTAAAATTGAAAACAGGGATCCCAAACTTTTGAACACTAGTGGAAATATAAGCAAATGTCTGTGGTCTAACTGGCCACTAAAAGCAAGTTGCATTTAGAAAACTAAAAGGAATTACATACCATCGACCGCAGAACTGTCCATTACTCCACCATTACAAAAGGGTAAATGTTAGTGACAAGTTGAAACCTCGTATTAAATTCGTTTCAGAATTTCCTACATGTAATTATGACTTGATGGGATGTTCACGTACATTTCTTACATTGATAACAATTTTGATGAAATCGTGAAAGAAGCAAAAGTTGCCCGAGATGGAATAAAAAAAAAGTTGCATGAGATGGAATAAAAAACTGTTACCTGGACATCAGGTGTCTTTTCTGTGCAGACGCCTGAACCCTCAGCCACCTGCACTGTTGCTGAGTTTTGCTCCTCATGTGAAGAAGATGATGAAGCAGAAAATACTGCAGTTTCCATGTTCTCGGGTGCGAACCGTTGCGCAGCTGAATTTTCCTCAGGAGCCTGTGGACACCAAACCAATTTATAGCTGTCTATAATAACACACGTTTCAATACTACACGTGTCTGTGACACCATTTTAACCCTTGTGTGGTGTTGATGTTTTTGTTACTCAGTGGTCTGGTGGACCCACCACATTATTGTTGTTTTTAAAATCAATACAGCCATAACAATTTATGTAAAAATACCAGATGTTTAAAATACTACAAGTGGCCAGGGTAGGGTTCATCTTTAGCAGCTGTAGCCAATCAGCAGCTGTAGCCAGCCAGCAGCCTGTCTTTGTTGTCCACCCTCACACACACACACACACACACATATACAAACACATACACACACTAACAGCAGGCCATGTAGGAGGAGAACAGAGTTGAAGAGACTGAATAAACATACCAGTTTTGGAGTATTGAGGTTTTCCTCTAGACTCGCAGACTGAACTACAATACGGGGAACATTCTGTGAAGGGTTTAGCAAAAGAGTTTGTTTACACATCATA
The DNA here is from genome assembly GCA_023558415.1 of Piaractus mesopotamicus. Classification (NCBI taxonomy): domain Eukaryota; kingdom Metazoa; phylum Chordata; class Actinopteri; order Characiformes; family Serrasalmidae; genus Piaractus; species Piaractus mesopotamicus. The sequence continues at coordinate 32,280 of JAILXH010114732.1, forward strand.
ATGCAACACTCATGAACTTCCTAAATAATCAACAAAATATCTGTCAAATTACTCAAATTTGCCTCTCAAATTATGCTCCATCTCTTATGATTTCTCAACATATACCTGTAAAACCTGCGATCATTTCTGAAATCCACAATCAAATAAATAATTATAAACAAGGGTTTAACCCCTTAAACTGCAGGTTTTATATTCAGCTGTTAATCTTATTAGACTTGTTATTTAGTGTCTACCACAAAACTAATAAGTTAATTAATTATGAGGGAGAGAACTTATGTGGGTCCACATGTGTTTCCTTGCAGTTTAAGGGGCTAAAAAGATTGTTGAGCAGATTTACTAGACACTTTTTATGTATTTTAGATTTTTTTCTACATTTTTATCAGAATTTATGTTGAGGCCAGCAAAACAAATGCATGAAAAATTCCTTGTACTTAGCAGATAAAAACTAATGGTACAATATTCTGATTTAGGTGCATCTTCGAAATTTCAAACAAAACAGCATTTTGATTTAAGTATTGTGAAGCCAACACCTACTGAACCTCCCCCAAACAGGTCAAACACTACTACTCTGTCCCTCTCAGGCTCCTCCTTATCCACCTCAGAGAACATCACCTGTAAAAGAACCACTATCACCTCTCCAAGCCAGAATATAGACCTTTTGATACTTATCTCCTTACAATGCAGGCTTAATATTCAGTTTTTAATCTTCATACATAGAATTCAGTAACTACTATAAAACTAATATGAAAGTTCTACAGTTCTGAAAGTGAAAACTTGAACCACCCATGGTTCTTTGGACTACCTCAGAAGAGCTTATGGGTGTTTATTACCCACAGAGTATGGAAGTCTGGAGAGGCCAAGAGGTAGTTACAAATTTTCTGGGTTGTTATCGTGAGACAACAAGTTAACTATCTTGTGATCTTCAGATAACAAAGTTGTTATCTTAAGATAACTTAACTATCTCGTGATCTCAATAAAATAAAGTTGTTATCTTGAGATAACGAGTTAACTATCTTGTGATCTCATAATAATGTTACCTTGAGATAGAGTTAATTATCTTGTGATCTCAGGACATCAAAGTTATTATCTTGAGATAACGAGTTAACTATCTTGTGATCTCAAGATAAAGTTATCTTGAGATAATAAGTTATCTGGTCATCTCAAGACAACATTTTTTTTAAGATAATGAGAACTATCTTGTGATCTCAAGATAACAATCTAGAAAATTATAGCAACAGCTCTTGGCCTCTCTAGACTTCTGTAACAGAGAGAAAGCGGTTTTGTGATTCATGTCTGTGAAATTCTGAACATTATGAAGAACAATTATATTAGTCAGTACTGAAGATGTTAACTTTCTGGTACAATATGTTTACTAGGATGCATAAAACATATTGCATAAAAACCTTCAAAAAAGTAAAAAAAATAAGACTTTATAAGTTTAACATATGGTAATGTAAGAATCTATTAACAGGTAGTTAGCAGTATTAATAGGTACTAAGTTTTGATTTTAATTTAGGTCATTTCAGACTATTTCTGTTGGTCCATTCATCATGAAATGTTCACACAATGCAAAGGGCAGCTTTCGTTTTCAAATGTCTACAGTATACAGTACATGTAAGGGAGCCTTACCTGTTGCTGTAAGAGAGGAGGGGCGCTCAGGTCTTTCTTCTCTTCTTTTTTAGGGAACAGGGACTTTAGCATTTTGGGCATTGGTGTCACCAGAGCTTTAACTGGGGAGAAATAAGAAGCAGCCAGTCCTGAAAGTCCTGTGAGGATGGTGGGAAGAGTCAGAGAGCGGCAGAGAGCAGGGAGAGTTTGCAGAGAGAGAAAGAGAGCAGAGACCCGATTTAGGAAAAACCAAAAGAAGAAACCAACAGAAAGATGTAAGAACACGACCAAAAAAGCACCCAGACAGACCACAACAGAGAAATAGAGCACCATGAAACTGAAGAATTTATTACTGACCTGATAAAGCAATATCAAAGAGTAGAGCAAACTTGCCTAAGTACAAAAAAATAAATCATTCCTACAACTGTCCCCTACCTCAAACATAAGCAGTCAGCTAGTTTTACACTGGAGCTACGAAGCTACTGTTGCTAAAACATAACGGAAGCTTATAATCTTCACACGCCTGTCTCTGTGTGGAGTTGTTCGGTAATCTTTGAAGACTTGAATTAATTGGTTACTGACTCTGTCTAGTAAGCTGGCACCTCACAATTTGATTTCAGGCAAGATGCAATTATAAAACAATTCTTGATTTTTTTATATCATACAGTATGGTGTTCCCTGTATACACCATTAATGAGGAGTGGTAGCTTAGCTTAAGTTGTTAAATCTATAGACCATTTTCACAAAATAAGAAAAGAAGAACCTACATTTTCATACATTTTTATGTCATTGTTTTGTTTTTGCATATCTTTCATTAGAAATGTGGGATGAAATACTACATATATAAGATATACACACACAGTCATTTGCAGAGGTTTGGTCAAATGACATGTTCTGCTGATTTTTTTTAAGTGAACACATCCTCAATAGAGAATACACTTGTGCACATTTTAATGCACTATTACATTTAATGCACTATTACTGAATCCAACATATTGAAAAAAATAAAAAAAAATAAAATGTGGCCTGTGCAAAAGTTTTATTTTATATTTTATTTTTTGTTTTTTTCCAATATGTTAAACTCAACAAATAAACAGAAACTGTGCACTAAAATTGCCATATTTAACTTTGTTTCCTGTAGAGGATGCGTTAACTTATTTTCATTTGGAAAATTAACAAAACAGATATTCAAACTTTTGCATATGACTGTACAGCAGTGTTTTGTTAGAGGTTTTCAATGCTGATTCTGTATAGAAGTCCAACTATGGCATTTTATGAATCAGTCCACAAACTTTCAAGAGAGAATCGCGATGCATCTCAGAATAAATCTTTCTCCCCAGTTCTAATGTCTTAGTGGTGGCAGATGGATGTAAACTAACTGTAGCTCCAGTGCAAAACTAGACAAGCAAGCTTTGGACACGAACACTCATCTTGGCTGATCGTCTGCTCTGCCATCTGAACACAAACCATAAAAGTGAAGATAAAGTGAACTGGAAAAAAGTGCAGACAGGCACTGAAGTGCAGCCCTCAAGCTCAGTGAACAGGTTTATAGTGGGAGGTGGATAAAGTGGGTTACCTGGCTCTGGGTTCTGGCTTTGGGACAGTTCAGAATGAGATGTTGTGCTTTTTATAGATGGATGTGCTGCAGAAATATCCTGGTGTTTCTCCCAGACACCCTAAAGCCAGAGATCACGGAGAGACATAAAGAGAATAAACTCTACACTGCTATTTCTGAATATTTTGGTATGATTCAGAATCATTCATAAAAATAAACTGAATAAACAAATGTGACTGCATGGCTTATTTACACAGTTGCGGTACATATACAGTAGAAACAATACACCAAACATTTATTTTTTATTTTACATTTGAAAATAGCCTGACAGTTTTAGATGCCAAACTAAACATCTAGAGTGCTCAGGAAGATCCAGGAAAAAGGTAAAATAATCCAACAAAAAACGATGAAGGAGCTCTTTGGTAGGGAGTACTGTAATGAGTAGTGGAAAAAAAAACAAGGCACTTTTATAACCAAAAAGTGAAAATGCTCTATTTGCCACATAGAAAATCTAAAAATAAGAGCAGGTGCCTCACACAGGCGCCCTTAAGAAGGCTTTGTTGCTGCTATGCTTAGCCTGAACATCCATTAACACATGATGCACCCGTCCTTTTTTCAGATGTAATAAATAAAGCATTTTCATTTCTTGGTTAGATAAGTGCCTTTTTTCACACTATTCAGCTTGATGATTTTTAGCTTCTAAAATTGCTAAGATTGGCTTCTTTCTTTTAAAAAATACTTCACAATGTCTTACTTTAATGACACCAGGCTCATGGTGGAAGGAAAGATCTTGCTTGCTTCCAGACAGCTGGAGACAGTAGAGAAGAGGTAAGATATTACTGTTGTGATGGATGTGCCTATTAGACCCTTATAAATGATCCAGTTTTACAGATGTTAATCACTCACCCTGTGTACATTAGGGGAACTCAGACAGCGCCTGCGATTTTTCCCTTTGCTAGCAAGCTGCTCCTTCACAGTCACCTCCTGCACACATATACATACATACATAAAGTGTGTTAAAACATTGAAAGCCTTGGACCTTTTTGCTGGTCTTCACTTGAAAAAGTGCTGTTTTCACCACAAATTCTTTTTTTAGGGTAAGGATTTAGGTATAGTATTACTTTTATTATTACAGTTTATTATTACAGTAAAACAATTAAGTATTCTGAACTCAGATTTTTAAAAGGATTATGTTATGAAATATAACATTAATTAAAATAGTAAGATGATAAATCTATACAAAATCATTAATTATAAGATTCTTTCATCAGTCTTATCAGTCCTAAACCCTAACTACATTAACATTTCAATTTACATTTGTGAAAATAATACTTTACTATATTTAATAATAAGTGAAGTTGAAAGATTTAGATTTATCATGAGTTTAGTTTAAAAGAAAAACAAGATTATTTCTAAAATGCTATCCTACATTTACATGTTACTACCAAAACACAAAGTTTTAGACTGTAGGTGGAGTCTTAATTTAGCCACGCCCTTGCATTTTAGAGCAGGAAGTGAGACTGAAACCCTGTCCCTCATGGCCACATGGTGAGCAGTTAGATCTCATTGTTCTGAAGTAAATGTGTCTCAAAGTCTGAAAGTCAGTGTGGAACATTAAAAAGTGTCACTACCAAAACACAAATTTTCTGCAATTAAGTAAACATTTTTGTGTTTTAATAAAAAACATCATGATTTAATGTGTGTACAGCTGTTTAAAGCTGTGTTTGCTAGTCCTGTACTAGCTAGCGTTTTTGAATTCTGCTCAAAATGAGTGAAAACAGTCACTATCGAAACAGTCACTACTGAAACATTTGCTAAAGTCTTGGTAGAGTTGTGCTTGTTTTGATAGTGACAAAATAGAATGTTTAATCATTTATTTAAACAAACTAAACATAATTAAGCAGAAGGATTTTAGTCTAAAGTCCAAGTCAGTTAAAAGTGCGAAATATGTTTTGAACTCTGACTCTAAACCAGTTCGGTAGAATGATTCATATGAGTGCCCGTGCCTGTCTGAGTCGGTCCAGAGTGAGGATGTTTTCCACAGCCAGAACGCTGTGCAGGTACTTCTCTATGGCCGCCTCACTGTCCTCTGCTGGTTTTTCTGCGCTGGCCGCCAGCCTGGCCAGCATCTCAGTGTCCTCTGGACCCTGCATGTCCTACAAGAACAATAATTATTTATGCACCTACATGCCAAATCATTACCAAATCCAAAACTGAAATTCAGGACACGCAGCCGAAAACTGAAACCGAAAGAAAGTTCAGAAATATATAATTTGATATTTTGTTTATTCCTTTGAATGAACGTAATAATGCTGACGATACTTCAAATGTGATAACAGCCATGTTGGGAACGAGAGTTGAGACAAGTAATTTCATTTTAAACAGCTTGCTGAAAAAATTTAATTATTAAAAGTTGTAAAATTATGAAAATATAATGTTTCATGGTTTCCAAAAAACATCTAAAGCTGAAGAGCGCTTCCACTGTAACAACAGAAAGCACCTTGCTTTTTAAAGGGCTCACATCATGAAATTTTTTTTTTCTCACTTTTTGTGAACAAAAATAATTTGATGTTGTATGTAAATGCTGTTAAAACTGCAAAAATAGCCAGTTTTAAATTCAGATTTTGTGTCACAGAAAATGAGCCATTCACATATATCCGCCTATCCATCTCTGCTCATTCAGACTCAAGTAAAGAGTTCTAGCCTGAACGAGGCACAATACAGGGCAGCCACTCAGAACAGAGCTCATTTACATATATCAGCCTTAAAGATATAGTAACAAAACAGCCTGTTTAATTCTAAGGGATAAAGAGAGGATGAAAATGGTGATGTAAAAGGAATTATGAAATGACTTTAATAAACCTTGTACCTTAAAAAAAATTTGGTTCTTTAACGTGTAAAAAACTCTTGACTAGCACTCTTTTAGAGAAGAAACCGCCATGAACCTCAGCATGTTTACAGTAACAACTTTAAAAACAAGAGGGAAAAAATTTATTACCAAAAGATCCTGAGTTACTCAGTATTATTCATGTGATTTCCATAAAGCAGAGTCTAAAAAGAGAACTTGCTCTTATTGCAGCAGTGTACCGTCAGCTGTCCTTTCTAACCAAGTTATCTGAGATAAATGTAATTTAAAACTACCTAAATTGTCTCATTGTCCTCATGTGGAGAATCAGTGCCCTCCAGCAGTTACAATAAACAAGCCCCTAAGGCACGTGTGAGTCACTAAATCAGAGAGCAGTACCCCTGGTATGTTGGAGACGACTTCGAAGGTGACCCCACAGCCAGGGATGGTGCTCCGCTGAGACATCCGCTTCAGCAAGCTTTTAGCAAATCCCTGCAGCAGAAAGCAAAATGTTACCACTCAAATATGCTAATTGAGAAGCCCTATCTGTATAGGTTTGTGATGGGTGGCTGAGAAGCTCTGCCCACACAGCTTCACGAATTGTCTGATGTATATTTTATGCTGAGATAGCCTCAATTATCATTACATTCATTGGCTATCATACATGTTTATCAAGCTAAATACTAGCTAGTCACCAGAAGCAAGCAACTGCCTGCTTTGCTCCACCTGAGCCTCTCAGAGATACAGTCTACAGTTCACTACAGTTCACAGTCTTCAAAAGATATTTAAACTCACATTACCAACACATTATTTTCCAGTGGCCGCTGAACTGCACTCTTAAAAAAAAGATGATTCTTTAAGGGTTCTTTAGTAAAGATATTCTATATAGCACCCAAAAAGGGTTCTTCTATTGTATACAAGCTTGATATTGTAAAAACAGAAAAAACCTTTTGGATGCAAAGGGTTCTTTGAGTAGTCATGTTTCTACATAAGACCATTTCCTTTACCACAGACCCCTTAAAGAACCATCATTCAAATCCAAGATTTTTACCGAAGGGCAACAAGTTGGTTAATGATGTGACTGGAGGTGGCGAGTGTTACTACCATCTTTTTAAAGAGTGTACTGTATACTACATTGTTTTACCTGGGTCTGTTGTTGCTGTTGGACTGTTTTGACAAATGAGCCCCTCCAACAAAAAAGCCAAATATTAACCATTCCACCTTTTTTGCATTATCACTTATTTTGTTTTCTATTTTATTTTGCACAACCTTTTTCGTTAAAAGCCAAACTCATGGCATCAGACAATGCAAAGCTATGCTTATATGATTTTTACAAAATTTGTTAATTATACTGTTTTACGTTGCAAGGGCTCAACTGTTCGCCCAAACATGTGGAGCATGGTTGGTCGGTTTGTCAGTCAAAAGGCCCCTTCCTGTCAAAGTAGGCGGTACTTAGCCATGGATGAAATAGAGATGAAACATACCAAACTCTATAATGATAGACACAAGTCTGGCTTGCTAGACTACAGGCAAACATGTGTAGGGCAAGGACCAGCATGATGTCCCTGGCTGACAATATGACTGACCTGTCGTGCGGTGAGGTTGACGCAGATGCGTTTGCGCAGGACTAGCTGCATGTGAGCTGGGTGGCTGAGGAGGACGACCACACGCACTGTGAGATACACACGCTGCTCTGGACCCCCACCACGACTCAGCTCAGCACACTCATGCACCGTACAGTCCCATGAAGCCTCCGTCTTCACCTGCATACAATGCAGCATGTAAACTGGATGTGTCATAGTATATAATTATGTTATTACATATAAATAGTAAATACACATCATCTTCTCTGTAGTAAACTGTTAAACAGCTATGATTAACAGCATATATTTTTTAGTAAATTGCAGAATGGTACAGTATGGCAAGGCTATAACATTATGCTGGTCTTCTTACCGCTGTGTCGTGCTGCTTTACAATCTGTAGCTCAAAGAAGTCGTCATCATCCTCTCCACTCAGAACTGCGTCCAAACCTCCATCCAGCGGAACCGACACACCATCATAAAAATCATCAGCTGTGGATACACAACAGAAGAACAGGGTCAAAAAATAGGGGTCTGGACAGCCACAGCACTGCAGGCTTTAATGTTTCCTATCAGTTTAACTCAATTTATCAGCTGACTGCCAAGGTGTTCATAAATTTAACTGTGTATCTTACAATACTGTGGCCCTCCAGTACATGGATTTGACACTCCTACTTCTTAAATACAATACTTAAGCAAATATGTGAATGGTAAACCATAAAAGGCTGTCGTAGCTAAAAAGTAATGAAGCTTACATCCCACCAGACATGGGCATAACTTTGTTTTTGTGCTGGGGACAACAACATGACCAGATTCTCATATAAACACACATTTGCTAGCAGAATTTGGGTTCTAATTTATCATCAATGCACTGCATAGCTGCCAGAATGCCATGAGTCACTGTAATGATGAGGAGTGACTCTAAATGCATTTCTGCACAATCATATTGGTGTGTAATGATTTAGGCATGCAGATAGGACAATGCTAATTGGTGGGGTATAAGCTTTCATTACTTGTTAGCTATATTAGCCTCGTAGCTCCCGTGCAAAATTTAAAAAGCAAATTTTAGACACCAAACATCTTGGCTGATGGACTACATTTGGGGTAATGGGGGGGGGACTGTACATTATGTGTATGCACTAATGAACTATCACTGTGTTTGTAATTAAGCCTGAACCCACCACTAAGACCCAGGAAGAGGACAGGAATGTGTGTCTCCATTCCAGGCACAGGGACCCTGCAGGAAACAGATCATTAGCTATTCAGGAACGACAGGGTCAGGTTCTGAGATATATTTCCTCTACTGTATTTATATTACAGCACTGACCACTGCGCAGGAGATCCAGGAATGCCACTGCCAGCAGAGGGCACCAGCACTGCGTTCCTCTCCTCAGTCAGAGTCAAACGACACTCCAACAACTGAGACTCCCTCTCTACATCATCCTCAGACTTATCTACAGAGAGAGAGAGAGAGAGAAAGAGAGAGACAGAGAGAGAGAGAGAACAGAGAGAGCAGAGAAGAGAGACAAGGGGAAATGATATGTAAAGAAAGTTAGAGACGAGAGAGAGATGAAGAGAGGAGAGAAAAAGAAGGGAAGATCGGGGATAATGAGAGGAAAAAGAAAAAAATTAAGAAGATTATAGAGGAACAAAAAAAATCTGCATTCATCAGACAAACTTCAATCTGCTGTTAATATCAACAGTTAACAATAGCTGTTTTAAAGAAATGGTTCACTAAAAGCAAGTTTATGATAAATAAAAAAACATTGAATTTTAAAATATTTTAAGTGTGTTCTCTGTAAGTTCACTTAGAAAATCAACAAAAACAAGTAATATGACTGGGACTGTTCACACTTCTGCATACGAGAGTCTAAATAAACCTGACTTGACTGTGTTTCTCAGTGTTGAGTCTGTAATCACTTACCTGGTTTGGAGACGAGATTCTGTAGATGCTGGTCCAGATACTCCTGTCTTTTAGTGAGAGCTGCCAGCCACTGAGTTCTCAGTCGCTCCAAATCCTTCTCCTAGAGATATCAGAATCCAGAAAACATCAGAAAACATCCAGAACACACCCAGAAAACATCAGAGAACATCCAGAGCACATCAGCATCACCATGTAATCCTTGCTTCACATGTAGACTAGAGTCATTCCATAAAGACAGCATTCTCCACATTAAAGTTACCTGATAGCTGTCCATTTCTTCATCTCTCATCTACATGGAAAGAATCAGAACATTGGTCAAAAACACTTCTACAAAGAATATGTCTGGGTGAAATGTGTGTCTAATTTAGAATATGTAAACCTGCGCCGTTTTAGTTCATTTAGTTCACTTTTAAATGATACTTTTATTTTGCATCTATTTATCTATTATTTGCAATGTATGAATATGACGATATTTCTCCAACATGTCCGTCTACTGCTTAAGGCTTCAGGCTTTTTGATGTATTATTAATGATTCTTCTGATTGTCTCTATCCATTTTGCTGGATGTCCTCCTCCTGTTTTACCTTCAACTGTTCCATACATCATTGTTTTCCAATGAATCGATTCTTCTAAGAATATGTCCAAGACAAGAGCTTCAGTTCAGTTATATGGGCTTCAAGTGAGAGATGAGACTAGATTTGGTCAAAAATCGATTAGTTTGCTCTCCATGGTCCTAAAAAGCTTTTGCAGGAGAGGTGGGCAATATGACGATTGTGACATTTTATTGTCATAAAAAAAGGTTTTTGGTGGGTCATTCTCAGCACTGCAGTAACACTGATGTGGTGGTGGTGTGTTAGTGTGTGAGAATAGTCCACCAACCAAAAATATCCAGCCAACAGCGTCCTGTGGACAGTGTCCTGTGACCACTGATGAAGGACTAGAGGATGACCAACACAAACTGTGCAGCAGCAGATGGTCATAATGTTATGCCTGATCGGTGTATATACAAAGTTTGGGAACCACTGCTCTACAGAAATAAAAATAAATGACAGCGATACAGAAGTATTGAAACAGAAGTGTGTGTGTTGTGCTGAACATCTAGGCAGTGAGTGAAGAGGGTGATGAGTGTGAGATGGTGTCTCACCCGGGGGACCGGACGGACCTCCACATTGCCCACAGACACATTGTGAACACAGTCCACCATGAGGGGCATGGTACCTGAGTCGTGCACCGAGCGCACCTCCACCTGGATACGCCGAGACTGGCCCTGCGTACACACAAGCAGAACATTCACAGTTGTGCACAAATTCACACACAGACTAATTTATATGACAGAAAGTTTGAAGCCATAAAGCCAAATTTGACTTTTTTTATATATATATTTTATATAAAATTTGTATATTTTATATTTTTTATGTATAAATAATTCAACAAGTAAATGCCATTCATTCATGCTTGGTATGCTTGTGACACAAAATGTTACATATAAAATATTTAAAAAGTAGAAATGGACAAATATCAGGACATTTAAGCTAATTATATAAGAGTTAGTATCGGTACTTGTATCAGCCAATACTTAGGGATCAGGTATTGGTATCGGAAGGACAACTAAGTGGTATTGGTGCATTCCTAATGCTAAGCAAGCCACAACTACCAGGATTTTGTCAATTCCATTCTGATTAGCTATCCTCCAGTTCGTTGTATGCGGTTCCGCACAACGTTTTCAATCTGTCTGATACTGAAACACAGTTATGTAAACAGTAAGCTCACTCTAAACACCATGACTAGTGTTTTTGACCAAAATATAGCCACAGGAATGCATGAGAAAGTCACAGCATTATACCTATTATAACATCTATCACTGGTTATTTTATATGTTAGTCAGATGGTCCTTTCCTGTCAAAGTAGGCAGCTCTTTACCACATTGAACGTCAAAACATACCTGATTCAGAGTCTGGCTTGCGAGTGTGAACTACAGCAGAGTGGAGCACACATACCTGTCTGAGCTGGAAGACTCCTCCTGTGTGAACGTCTTTAGCAGAAACGACTTCCACAGGAACAAACTCTCCACCCTCATTCAGCTCCAGTACCTGCACCCACAGCTCTAGCTTCCTCATCACCTCACTCCACCTGGAACACCAGCAGCACGGTCACCCACATACAGATACACACAGGTTCTTGGACATCATCACTTACTCTAAACTGCAGAAAGTGCTACATAAATATGTTTATTACAGATTTTTTAGAATGATTCTATTATTGTACAAAGTTTTGATCATTTTTTGCTGTCAGTCACATAATAATAATAATGATAATAATGTTAATACTACTATGACAATTATATTATTTTATGACAATAAGACATAAGACACATAGTTTGAGTAATACAACCCCATTTCCAAAAAAGTTGGGATGCTGTGCAGAATGTAAATAAAAATATAGTGCAATGATGTGCGAATCATGTAAACCATATTTTTAAAGGGAAAATACTACAAAGACAACATATCAAATGTTGAAACTGAGAAATTTTACTGTTTTTTGAAAAATATTTGCCTATTTTGAATTTGATGCCAACAACACGTTCCAAAAAAGTTGGGACAGGGGCATGTTTACCACTGTGTTTCATCACCTTTTCTTTTAACAACACTCTGTAAGTGTTTGGGAACTGAGGAGACCGACTGCTGTAGTTCTGAAAATGTTTCCTGTTGTTGCTTGATATAGTATTTCAGCTGCTCAACAGTTCGGGGTCTCCTTGTTGTATTTTTCATTTCATAATGCACCATATGTTTTCAGTGGTGACAGATCTGGACTGCAGGCAGGTCACTTTAGCACCCGGACTCTTTTAATATGGAGCCATGCTGCTGTAATACATGCAGAATGTGGTTTGACATTGTCTTGCTGAAATAAGCAAGACCTTCCCTGAAAAAAGATGTTGTCTGGATGGCAGCATGTGTTGCCAAACATGTATATATCATTCAGCATTAATGGTGCCTTCACAGATGTGCACAACACCCATGCCATGTGCACTAATGCACCCCTGTACCGTCATGAATACTGGCTTTTGAACTGTGTACTGATAACAAGCTGAGTGGTCTTCAGCCCACGCAGTCTTTCACAGAGTGGTAAACCCCTCCCTATCTTTACTTCTTAAAGACTCAGCCTCTCTGAGATGCTTTTTTATACCCAATCATATTACTGACCTGTTGCCCATTAACCACCACGTGTTTTTCTTTAGCATTACGCAACTTTACCAGCCATTTGTTGTCCCCGTCCCAACTTTTTTGTAACATGTGTTTGGCGTCAAATTCAAAATGGGCAAATATTTTTCAAAAAACAATAAGATTTCTCAGTTTCAACATTTGATATGTTGTCTTTG